>ML256483.1:7707-33856 GCA_005239495.1 Nicotiana undulata | reverse complement strand
ATATATATATATATATATATATATATATATATATATATATATATATATATATATATATATATATTGAAATAACGAAAAAGGGCCAAAAAAACTTGAGCTATATGAAATTGTTCAACAATACCCTCAGTTTGTTTTTGATACAAAAAATATTTCTACCGTCTATGTTTTGAACCACAAATGCCTCTTAATGTATTAGTCTTGCCATTGAAGCTGACATAAGAGTCCAACTGGATTAGATTTGCTACATGGCCATCCACCTAAGCAATCCAGCATGGCAAAATTAATTTTTCCGGAAATTTTTATTAAAATACAAAAATCAACATTTATTCAAAAAAAGTAAAAAAATCCGAAAAATTTATTTATTTCGGTTTTTTTAATTAAAATACAAAATCAATACTTATACCAAAAAAAGTAAAACAATTTCGGAAAAAATATTTATTTATTAAAATATTGTATATAATATACAAAATAAATTATTTTGGAACATGCTTTATTATATTGTTTCGATTTTTTTTACTTTTTTTTCGGAATAAGTGTTCGACCATAAAATATTTAAATTTCACTTGAAGTTGAATTTCAGAATTTTTAAAAATTTGAAAACTTTAGAATTAATAAGAATTCGGATGAATTAATTGATACTTACAATAATGATGTACTTTTTGTGAAGCTATAAGAGATAAGCATTTAGTAATTTAGATTAAAATAATCATAGATTCATAAAGAGAACAATGGAGTTTTGTTAATCAAATCATAAACCCCAATCAAGAATATTTTTTTCGATTTGTTTTACTTTTTTCGGAATAAGTGTTGATGTTGTATTTTAATAAAAAAAATCTGAAATAAATAATTTTTTCGATTTTTATTTTTTATTTTTTTCGGAATAAGTGTTGATTTTATATTTTAATAAAAATTTCCAAAAAAATAATTTTGCATGCTGGGTTGCTTAGGTGGATGGTCGTGTAAGTAAATCTAACCCAGTTAGACAATCATCTTAAATTCAATGGCAAGATTAATCCTTTTAAGGGGCATTTGTGATCCAAAATATAGACGGTAGAGAGATTTTTAGTATAAAAAACAAATGAAAGGTATTTTTGAGGTATTTCAAATAGTTGAAGGACATATTTGACCCATCGTCCAAATCCAATTTCTTAAACCCTTCTAAACCCTCCGTCAGTGTCTGGCTTCTCTTCCTTTCTCGGACAACAACTTGGTATTATTTCTCTGAAACTTGAAACCGGAAAAGCGTAGTAGAAACATGGCACCTCCTTCAAAGAAATCCCAAAGCAAAAAGTTTTCTAAACCCGCTTCAAGGAATGTTCAAAATCCATCTAAAAAACCATTCAAGGCCAAAGGCAAAGGCGACGTTTCAACCATGCCCCTTCAACTTGAAGACGACGTTCCTGATTTCCCTAGAGGTACTTCTTCTGCCCAATCACCATTTTTTTTTTGTAAAAGGAAGCAAATTCGTTCAGCTTATTTTTTTGTATATTCACTGCATTTAATGAAAAAATGGGTCATGAATATTGTGGGTATTTCTATTCGAATATTGCTATTGGGTCCGGTCAACACAAAAATTTGTTTCTTGATCATATAACTGCTTGTGAGAGTTTTTTTAGTGGGCATTTCCCTAGTTGTGCATGTCTAGTGACATGAATTTATTTGTCTAAAGATTTTTTCTTTGGAAAGAGCTAGTTTATTTAAATTTCTTGGTCGTATTGGTTTGTTGAATGAAAAAATGTGTGATATACGTATTTAATTTGGTTTCTCGGACATATGGATTGGTTTGTCCTTATGAATTTTGTAGGTGGGGGAAGTTCTTTGAGTAGAGAGGAATTGGATGAAGTTCGAGCTGAGGTGGATGCAGAGTTTGAGGCTGAAGAGAGATTGTTGAAGAAGAAGGGGAAGAAGCAAAACAAGGTGCAACGGAGTAGTCAATCAACAGAAGATGACTTAGGTTCGCTTTTTGGCGGTGGCATCAATGGGAAATTGCCGAGGTTTGCTAACAGGATCACTTTAAAGGTATGGCTTGCCTGGAATTTCTTAACTAACTTTTCCTGGAATTGTTGAGGATTGAGACTGATCATAGATGTGTGCTATATGTGTGGCCTGAACATTAGGGAAATTTACAATTATAAGTAGTTTCTCTGTATATTGTATCCCTTTCAAAGAATGATTTTATCACTGGCCATCCTGTTGAAAAATGTCAAAAGAGTATAAATGTTAATGGGACCTTTAAATTATATTTGGACTTGGTAATTGGATATGTCTGTTGAAAATTCAAGTGCATGAAGTATGATATTAAGGTTGTGGAATTGAAAATCGTGGAACTGCTTGCATAATAGGACGGAAAGATAACTTTTCAAACGTAAAACGGTAAAACAACAGAGTACATGCTAAGATATCACAATGTTTTCCTTATAAAAAAGAAGTTGTCGTAATATTATGATTAAGGTAGAGTTTCAACTTTCATCCATTTGAATCTGATTTAGAAGCCCTTTTTTGAAATATTTGTGCTTTGCTGATAATATCATCTCCTATTGTTGCTTCTTGCTGTTGATTTAGTAGATATATGTCTTGAAAAAGTTGTTTCAGTGAAGCCTGGCCTAGCCAATTATCCTCCCAGAAAGATACTTTTCTACCATTTCCAACTCTGAAGCTTGCTTTGTTAATGAGCTTAGGCCACAAGTTTCTAACAGACTTCCACAAACTGACCCCATAGGGGCTTCTCACATGCTTGGTTGTCCATTTTCCTTCCATGCCATACTTTTGTTTGACTACCTCTTTCCATAGGGAATGTTCTTCTGAAGCAAATCTCCATCTTCATCAATAAACTTTGATTCTGAATTTTCAAATTCTTAATCCCCAACCCCCCTTCCTTGTTTAAGGTAAGGGAATTTCATCTGACCAAGTGAATTTTCTTCTTCTCACTGTTTCCATCCCACAAGAAATTTCTTCTCAAGGCATCTATTCTGTTCACCACATTCACTGGGATTGGGAATAAGGACATCATATATGTAGGCATAGCATCAAGTACTGAGTTAATCAAGATTAATCTTCCTCCCATAGACAGGTATTAGCTCTTCCAGTTAGCTAGCTTCTTCTCACATTTCTCTAAGACCCCATTCCATATCTCTTTTGACTTGCTTTTATCCCCTAAAGGCATCCCCAAATATACTGTAGGTAACGACCCGATTTTTCCTCCAAGGATTTCAGCCAAATTTTGAAGCTCTATCACCTCATTAACAGGATAAAAAAAGCTTTTATTCCAGTTAATATGTAAACCAGATATGGCCTCAAATAGAATAAAAATGATCCTTAGCATTAGCAAATGTTCTTTATCAGCTTCACAAAACACAAGAGTGTCATCAGCATATTGCAAATGCGAAATCTCCAATTGACTACCTACTCTGGAGTTTACCCTGAATCCCCTTATCCAATTGTTTGTTTGAGCCGTCTTCAACATATTATTCAGGCCTTCCATCGCAATGATGAATAAAAAAGGAGACAAGGGGTCCCCCTGCCTTAGGCCCCTTTGCGAAGGAAAGAAGCCAGCTGGTGTTCCATTAATTAGTATTGAGAATCTTAGATGCAAACCTTAATCCAGTGACCCACCTACCACCAAAACCCAACTTCCTCATAGTATCAAGCAGAAAGTTCCAATTCAAATGGTCATAAGCCTTTTCAATGTCCAATTTGCATAAGATGCCAGGCTTCTTGCTTAATATCCTTGCATCCACGCATTCATTGGCAATTAAAATGGCATCCATTATTTGCCTACCTTTAATGAAAGCCATCTGTTGAATATCCACCAGCTTATTCACTACTTTCTTAAGTGTCTCTGTCAATAACTTGGAGATGATTTTGTAGATGCTACCTATCAAGCTGATAGGCCTGAAGTCTTTCAGTTCCTTGGCTCCCATCTTCTTGGGAATCAATGCCACAAAGGTGGCATTGAAATTCTTTTCAAAAGTACCCTGGTCATAGAAATTTTGAACTGCAGCTATTACTTCCTCGTTCACCACTTCCCAACAGTGAATGAAGAAGGCCATTGAGTAGCCGTCGGTCCGGGGGCTTTATCCCCTGGACATGCCTTCACACTATCCCAGATTTCCTGAATACCAAAAGGACCTTGGAGCAATTGATTGTCTTCTGGAGTAAGCATAGGATAGTTCCTAAGATTACCTTGTGGTCTCCAAACCTCTTCTTCAGTATATAGCTTTTGGTAGAAAATGGCCTAAGATATGGCATCCTAATATGCGTTTTTCTTTTTGATAATTATCACCTTATGCATTACTTACCTCCATTTCAACCTTGTTCAATGCGTTTTGACTTTTCTGTTAGGCTTTTTTCCTTTTTCTTCTGATCTCTTCATTTTCTGGCCAACCTCTCGCACCTCCTCGGTAAACTGAATCAACGCCATATCTTGCCTAATCATCTCCCCCCAATACTTCTTTGGCCTACCTCCGTCTCTCCCCAAACCCACCAGGGCCAACCTCTCGCACCTTTTCACTAGGGCATCTGCGCTCATCTTTTTCACATGCCCAAACCATCTAAGTCTCGCTTCCCGCATCTTGTCCTCCACTTGAGCCACTCCTACCCATGCCTAAATTTCTTCATTCCTAATTTAATCCACCCTGGTATGTCCACATATCCATCTCAACATCCTCATTTCTTATACTCTCATCTTCTAGACATAGGAGTTCTTGACTGGCCAACACTTTGCCCCATACAACATCGTCGGTCTAACAACCTCTTTGTAGAACTTACCTTTAAGTTTAGGTGACACTTTCTTATCACTTAACACATCGGATGCGAGTTTCCATTTCACCCACCCCTGCTCTGATACGATGTGTAACATCCCCATCAATCTCCTCATTTCCTTGAATAATAGACCCCTAGCACCTCTCTAGCAGCTTCTAATGCAGTTTGTTGTCATGTTCCGCGTATCACTCGCGCCCCCACATATTAGTGCAGTAGATGTAGGGCATTTCATTTAACCACACCTGCCTGTGGAAGGGCATTTCATCATAAAGCTAAACATGCTCCGTTAATATAGTAGCTTTCTAACAAAGCATAGATAGAGAACCACATCGTCCCTGTAATTTTGTGGTCTGCAGTACCTTCTTCGTATTTGTATTAATAAAAATTTACTTACTTTAGCTGGAAGTCGGTCTCTCTTCCTCTCTCTAAAAATAGAGTGTACGTAACAACCTGCTCACATGTCTGTGAAAACCTTGGTATCGTGGTTTCAATCGCTTCTAGAAGCATTTCTCCCTATCTTTATATACGGCCGCTTTTTTTTGGGCCTTTCCGTCAATGAAAATTTATTTACCTGATTAAAAAAATCTCTGTGAAACCTTTTGCTTTCACAACTACATGTGCCTTATACGACGTCATGGACTTCAGAAATTCCATCTTGTTGTTTAGGCAGTTTCAGTGTTATCAAAGGTGAAAAGCTCTATCTAGGTATGCTGGGGCTATAAGTGCAAAGCGCATTTAAAGTGTGAGCTTTAGTTAAAAAAGGTGCAATGAAGATATATATATATATATATATATATATATATATATATATATATATATATATAATGTTTTCCTTTACGCTAATACACTTGTTTTCCGATTATGTGTGTTGTTTATGCCGCTTGATTTACGACAAATTTCAGGGGCAATGAGGTGCATGTCTTACGCCTCATTTGTTATTTTTAAGATTAAGACGTCTGAATCTTAATACACATCTGAATATCAAGATGTGCATTAAGATTAAGACATCTGAATCTGAATACACATCTGAATATTAAGATGTGTATCAAGATCTGAATATTAAATGATTAAGACTGTTTGTTTTTTAACATCTAAATGTATAAAATATATCTTTATTTGAAAATTAATACACACAAAATTCAAATAAAATACTAATTAATCTAATATCCTATCAATAAGTATATACATATTTTTTAACGTATGGTAGTTAGTGGTGGTGATGGCTAATGTTGGTGTTTGTGAATGACGACTAGAGGTGGTGGTTGGTTGTGGTTTTGGTTGATGGTGGTGGTTATGAGTAGTAGCTAGTGGTGATTGATAGTGATAGCGATTATGGTTGAGGATGGCGGTGGTGGTTGTCGATAATGGTGGCGGCTATAATTGAGTATGGTGGTGGTGAGTGGTATGGTGATAGTTGATAATGGTAGGCGGTGGTGATAATTAATAATGAATGTGGATGATAGCATCTTAATGAAATTAAGTCTTTGTCATAGATCTTAATCATACAGACCTATTCAGACCTATTAAGTGGTTGTGAAGTAAAAAAAGCAAACACACTTAGAGCTCGTTTGGACATAAGAATTTTTTTTACTTTTTTCGAAAAAAATTCACTTTTTTTCGAAATCAGTTTTTGGCCATAAAATTTACAATTTTCACTTGAAGATACATTTTAAAATTTTTCGAAAATTTGTAAAATTCCTAAAAGTTATTTTTCAAAATTTTCACTCAGATGACTCACAAAAATTCAAAACAACCCAAAATTATATTCATGTCCAAACACAATTCTAATTTTCAAATACCATTTTCACTTGATTTTTTTCCACCTTTTCTTTTTGGAATTTTATGGTTCTTATGTCCAAACGCCCACTTAATGATTAAGATCTGAATAATTAAGATTCAGGCTTTAAAAACAAATGCACTTTATGTCTGAGATCTGAATGATTAAGATTCAGACCTCCATTAAGTGCAAACAAATGAGGCCTTAGTGCCTTTGCCTTAGGCTGAAGCAACTTAAGCGAGACGAAGCGCCATCCCCGAGCTTTTCCGAGCTTCAGGGTTTAAGCGCGCTTTAAATGAGCCTTTGACAACAGTTTACAAGTTCATTTTTAGTGACAACATATGTAATTCATCATGTCTACCTGTGTTCAAAGTTTTATGATGTGTGGTTGTCCTAACAGTTATGCCAACTAGCAGTAAACATATAACTGCTTCGCTTTTCTTATGCATTCAGAATATATCTCCTGGAATGAAGCTCTGGGGAGTGGTTTCTGAATTAAATGAGAAAGATATCGTTGTCAGTCTCCCGGGAGGCTTGCGGGGGTTGGTTCGAGCATCTGAAGCAGTTCCTCCTTTTGTGGAGGATGGAGCAAAACTGGTACTGAATCTTCTGACAACTTATTTTCTATCTTTATTTTCTGAATCCTAAGTATAGGTTCTGTGCACTGTATTTTCGTTGTATTCCTCAAGTCCTTTTATTAATGAAAATTTAAGAAGAATAACTTTTGGTCCAGAACTTATTCTAGGCAGGAGTTTTCATTGTTAGGCAAGCTGGAAGGAAATTAAACTATTATGTAGTGTGTGGTGCATCAATTTCTTCAATTTATCTATTAAATGGGAGGATAAAAGAAGGTAAGGTGAGGTACTGTAACCAACCAAAAAGTGATGTTCCCACACTAGTTTAAACTTATTGACTAAATGCCCTTGAAATTCAAATGCTACTGAATTATACATATCCAATAAAGGCTCTTTATATTACTTGAATTCTTTCCAAGTAAATAATGTCTCTTTTAAGCCCCATTTGAATAGTGCTGATTTTTTTCTTTTTCTTTGCAGCACCATTATTTTGACTTTTATTCACATCACTGGCTCAGAATTATAGTTATGGACACAGTTTCAACATAAATTTTAAAATCCTGGGCCTATGTGATTATTGTTCATGTGTGTAACATTGAAATTCCAAATAAGAATTCAAAATGCTTCTTTTTCCTCTACTGTCAACGAAAAACAAGGAAGAAAATAGGCCAACTCAAATATTTAGGAGTGAATAAACTTAAGAACATACATAATATAGTTAATAAAAAAATCTGTGCACCCAAAATGTTCCTTCCTTCTTGACAAACTTTTTAGCTTTCTCACATTTGCATTTGAGGATTTTAGTTCATCCTTGATGACTTTTTATTTTTGATTTATCCTCATCTTATAATTTTTTGAAAATTTATTTCCCAAAGTTTTTTATTTTTGAGAAGGCTTCCCCAAAGTGTCTTTTCACATTTCTTTGTACCCTTTTTTGCAATTGAGAAATCTTCGAGGATCAGTGGTGTAAAGTTATGCCAATTACTCGGCAGGAGCATTAATATCATTCTTTCTAGCGAAAATTACTATGAGTTCGTGGTTGCATTTTGGTCAACAAAGCCAAATTAGTGTTGAAACAACATCTCATGGTTTGGAATATTGTCTCATTTGAAGAAATGCACTAGAAGCAAGTAGTCTGCATAGAGGATAAAAATGAGAGATCGAGATGGTTTAGTCATGTCTATATCGACCTCTAGACGTGACGGTCTATAGGTGTGAATCCATGGTGATTGGAGGTGTTAAAAGGACGATAAGCCTAAAATCTCATGTGAAGAAGTTGTCTCAAACATCTACAATCTCTTAGAACCCATGCAGAGTTAGCACAAAATAGGGCAAAATGAAAGAAAAGATTCACATAGGAGGTATCAATTAGCTGTGGTTAAGGGTTTAGTTAATTAGGAGCCTTCTAGTCTTGTTAGAGATTAGTATGCCAGCAGAATACATAGAGAGTTTCTAATGGTAGGATATTTGAATCTTCAACTATTGAATTAGTGTTGATATAAACTAAGTGGCATGGTTAGTTCACTTAGTGAACTTGCTTGGCATTGAGGCATATTTGTTTTTGTTTAAGAAATGCACTAGAAGGTATAAAATCATTAAATGGTTTAAGGTTTTACCCACCGTACTTTGGTTAAATTAATAGGAAATGCATTTGATTCCTTATGTTTTATGGTCTCTCAAGGCTTACTGAAAAAAATATATGGTTATTGCATCTCAAGAAAATTCTGATGTACCACTCCCTTAAGTCCTTAATGAGACATTTGGTCACTCTTTCAATGGATTCATATCCTTTGAGTTCATAGTCAATTTCTTGAGAGAAGCATCATGAGAAGTTGTGGGGTGATTACTATTTAACGTAATTTAACATGTCAAAGTTAAAATGATCTTATTACTTGAATTAAGTTCCCAGATAATACTATGCAAAGCATCTCCATTCTTCTTGTTTACTCAAATACGGATAAACGTTGAGCTATAGCATATCTGAAATATGTTTTATTCACGAGAGCTTTGGTCAGTCTTTTAACGGATTCATATCCTTTTAATCTTTAGCCAATATCTTGAGAACCATTATGAGAGGTATGGAGTAGTTAGCACTTAGCATTTATATGAAAACCAACTGGGCAAGGTTAAAATGATCTTTTTACTTGAACTTGAGTTTCCAGATATTACTATGCAAAACATTTTTAGAATAGAACGGTTATCTTGTTTAAGGTCAAAGATGGTTAAACAATGAGCTGTAAATTATTCGAAGTATTTTACATCCATGAGGTCATTTTTGGGTACACAATTTGATGTTTTGGAGATAAAGCTCAACTCTGTTTTTTCATAAGGAAAGCTCGACTCTATTTACTTTCCATGACCTAGAAGAATTTGTTAGTAAAATCTTAGAGATATAGACCACAAATCGAATAATGAGGGGAGATTTTCATATGTAATCCCATTAGTTAAGACATGCAATGTTAACCTTTGAAGTGGAAGCTTTTACAAATGTACATCACATACTTGGATTTGTGGGGATTATTTTTATGTTTATGATTTACTTTGCTATGCTGGAGTAAAAAATTGGTTGTTCTTTCCTATCATAAGATGATGATATATCATCCAAGTATGACTTCTCTTTAGCAGCGTATAAATTAGATTCAACCTCTGTCTGAAACCTTTATGACTTATTAAAGATATAATCCTTCTAAGTTTTTCTTTTCACTAAAGAGATCTTATTATTGTCACAATTTGTTCATTTAGTTGTTTAATTTTTGAGGTAACACACACAACTACACAAACAAATAATTGCCGAAATATTGTATGTATGGAACGCTTTATTTTATATACATCTTATATGAGAAGTTTTCCCTTTCAATTAATAATTTTTATTACTTGTCAAAATAATTGGGAAAATACTTGTTTTATGGAAGTATAGCTAGAATCAAAGAATTCTAATAAAAGTCAATTCAATGCAAGGTTCCTTAAATCTCTATATAGTTTATCACCTCTCCTCTAATAAAAGTAATTGTTGAAGATATTGCCTGTTCGTAATGATTGTTGCATTATTTTATTTTTCTAATGGCTCAAATTTTCCTTCACAGTCGGAGATGAACACCAATCTTCTTTCTATTGTATATCACGTCGGGCAGCTCGTTTCTTGCATCGTCTTGCATTTGGATGACGATAAGAAAGAAGCGGGGAAGAGAAAAATCTGGCTTTCTTTGCGTCTCGCTTTATTGCACAAGAGTTTAACTCTTGACGTTATTCAAGAAGGAATGGTATGTTAATTATCTTTTAGTTACCACCTTTTTGACTTACTTTTTATAGGTTGTTACAAGATGATGTTTTTATATTTACCTTTTGCTAAAAAAATAAATATTAAAAATTAAAATGAAGACTTTATTTTTTCCCCAAGAGAATATTATCATTCTCCTGCCTTTTGCTTTGTCAAGGAGAAAGTTAGAAAGTACTTACCAAAAACAAAAAAGAAAATTAGAAATTTTACAGCAGTCTGATTTGCATTTCAGATTTTGAGGCATAAATGCACCTTAAGAAATATTTCAGATTCTGTTACTGGTTAGAACAATAAGAAATATTTTTACAGTAAGATAACTCATAAATCCACCTTATTGAAAAGATAACTCAGAAATCCAAGTGAACGTACGCTTATTAATCAATCAAGTACGTCTGAATTACAAAATGATTTGGTAATATGAATCCTCTGTATCTATTCCGCTTTATTTGGGCCAAACACATTCAGAATTTTCTTTGCTCGTAAATAATTTGCGTTTTAAGGCGAATTCTGGGCTCTCTAATGTTAGAGCTTCTTTAGATCTCACTCTGAAATTTACATTGGTATTCAAGTTTATTCAAAACCATAAATACTCATGGTGACATCGGACCTATTGTATATGTAACAACAATAAGTGAATCTTTTTTAAATAACCAAACAATGATAAGTAAACCTTAATTCCAACTAATTGATAATAGCACCTAAGGGTGTGGCCTAGTGGTCAATGAAGTGTGTGGAACCTTGAGGTCTCAGGTTCAGATCCCAGCGGAGGCAAAACGCAAAACGCTAGGTGAATTTCTGCCATCTGTCTAAGCCTTGGTGGATAATGTCATCTGTTGCCTGTTGCTGGTGAGAGGTGGCAGATATTCATTGGTATTAGTTGAGGTGCGCGCAAGCTGAAACGAACACCACGGTTATAAAAAAAATTCCAACTAATTGATGGTAGTTTTATGGATCCGTTGCTTCCATTATGTTCAGTACTTAGCTCAGTACACATTGATGCTAATAAATGGTAGGTGTGAGACAATTTTTGTCCATATGATTTTGGATCTTCCTCGTCTTATTTTAGCACCTTCAATCTTCATAATGTCGCACCTAAAGACAGGTGCACGTGGAGGTGTATGTAGGACATGGGCTAACCGCCATAGGGGACTTTATCTTATTTTATCCGATATCTTTTATGTGTGGTATTTGCACTTCTTGTTAGATGTGAACATTTCTAATCTTGTTCAAGATTGTATGATCACACATCCATTTTGACATTCATATTTCATGGATCCTCATCTTTTGGAAATGCTAAGGGTCAACATTCACTCCCATATAGTGTGGTGTCACCAAATTGTATAGAATTTTCTTTTATTTTGGTTATTTCCTATTGCATAGCAAGCCTATCACACTCTTTCGTGTTAGCCATCCTATTGTAATGTTATGTGCTATATCTTCATCTATCATGCCATTCTCTAGCAATATTGATGGTACATATATAATCACATTTCGTGGACCCTCATCTTCAGCGTTGTCAAAGGCGCGCTTAAGCCCTGAAGCGAGACTCAAAGCATGTTGAGCGCTTCGCCTCGCTTTGGGGCACTTTAGTGTCACATCAAGGCACTAAGGCATACTTTTCCTTGCCAATATGTGTAATCCTGAAAAGGCGACACAAAAAAATTGATATTTCATTTATTCATAATTCTTTTTCAATTTTTTTTGTCTTTATATTTGTCATTCATGCTTATAATTATTCGTCTTGGACTACATATATATATTTTTACTTTTTCTCCAGTTGTGCCCTTTTTCATTAAAGCCCACGCTTTATTTGCGCTTTGCGCTTAAAGCCCCAACGAACTTTAGAGTTTTTTTGGGCTTTTCGCCTTTGATTACATTGCTCATCTTTTAGAGATGCTAAAGGGCAACATTCACTCCCATAAACTATTGTGTTGTCACCACAATTCTGTAGAATCTTCTTTCATTTTGATTATTTCCTATTGCATACGCCTGTCACACTCTTTTGTTCCTATTTTGATGTTATGTGCTATATCTTCATCTATCATGCCATTCTCTAGCAAGATTGATGGTGCATACATAATCACATTCCAGTTTTATCCTTCTATAGGGTCTAATTGACGGTCCATATATAATGGTTTGTACCTATCCTAAAACCCTTATCTTCTAAAGTGCTTCTCCACTATTACATATTTTTTTTTTGAAAAGGTAATATGTTTGTATTGATTATAAAAGTGATTACACCAGTGGTGAAAACCACCTAATAATTACATTGCATGAAACCAGAAGAGAAGCCTAAAGTTCTATAGGATTCACAAATGGTCTAAAACATCAAAAATATTCTCACTCTCTTCTAGGAATTCCTGTTTACACCAAAAGTAAAGGAGCATTAAACAACTCATCTTCAGTTTTTGCATTAAACAACTCTTCTAGGAATTCCTGTTGTCCTCAAAGCATCTTTGGTTCCTTTCTTTCCATATTGTCCACCAAATACAAGCTGGGACAATCTTCCATCTCTCCTTCTGGCCGGAATGTTCCCTATCTCTTTTCCAACTAGTTAGGACTTCCTTGATATTCCTGGGCATAACCCACCGGATCCCCCTCAGATTGATGAATATCTTCCATAGTTGATCAGTAACATTACAGTGTAAAAAAAGATGGTTGATTGTCTCCCCCTGAGCTTCACACAGGTGACATCTGGACCCCAACTGAGAACCTCTCTTGATAAGATTTTCTGGTGTCAGGACTGCTTCTCTTGCTAATAACCAAGTAAAACATGCAACTTTGTAGGGAATTCTTACTTTCCAGATCATCTTTCATGGCCAACATCCAATCTGATTGTTAGACTGATTAAGAGCTTTGTATGCAGATCTGACAGTAAACTTATCTTCTTTTCCCCATTCCAAGGCATCTTATCCTCAGAATTTGAAGTCCCTTTGAATTGTTCTAAGGTACTATAAAATTCTAACATCCTTTGAATTTCCCAATCACTTAGGAGTCTGATTCCATGCTTGAGCTGTCCTCACTTCTCCCACATAAGAATCTTGCTGTTGATTCAGGTTGTAAATGTCTGGAAACAATTGTTTCAAAGTTCTTTGTCCGAGCCATATGTCTTCCCAGAAAGAGGTCTTCATACCGTTAGCCACTTTAAGACTAGACTTAGTACAAAACTTTGGCCATTGATTTCTGATGGATCTCCACAGGCTAACCCCATAAGAAGTGCTCACTGGTTTGGTTGTCCAGCTGCCTTCCTTCTGGTACCTTACCTCAATTACATTCTTCCACAAAGATTGTTCTGTTGTAGCAAACCTACATAGCCACTTCATCATCAAACTTTGATTTTGCAATTTCAGATTCCTGATCCCCATTCCCCCTTCCTTTTTGCTTGTTGTGAGAACATCCCATCTGACTAAGTGAATCTTGTTATTCTCACTGGCTCCTTGCCATAAGAAGTTTCTTCTCAAGGCATCAAGTCTTTTTGCTACACTTGTAGGCATAGGAAACAAAGACATCATGTAGGTTGGCAAAGCATCTAGAACACTATTGATTAGTGTAAGTCTCCCTCCCAGTGATAGGTATTGACTCTACAGTTGACCAACTTCTTTTCACATTTCTCAATTACACCATTCCAGATCCCTTTTGATTTGCTTTTTGCTCCGAGAGGCATTTCCAGATATACTGTTGGCAGAGTTCCTATACTCCCTCCCAGAATGTTCACTAAGCTATGAATCTCCATTACTTCATTAACTGGATAAATGAAGCTCTTATTCCAACTATTGTCACTTTCAATGGTCAACACAAAATAGTTTTCAAACACCATGTACCAAACTGGAGTCATAATAGACATGCTGCTTTACTTTAAAATTTCTCTTCCTAAAACAGATTTGCTATTGATTCAGAGGGTAGAGCAATGGTATCAAGGGTGAATTGTCAGTAATGAACATAATTTGATTAAAAGAATGAACAGTTGATTGGCGTGTTTCTTCATCAGAAGAATGTAAAGTATGTAGGGAAGTATGAATGGTTTTAGCCTGGCTGGGGATATACGTCTGAATTAAATGAGTTTTACACGCTAGATAGGTTTCTCTAATCCTCTGTGAGGATGTGTGTGGTGCTATGTCTTGACATTCTTTGACAGGAAAAAGAAATCTAATGGGTGTTGGAGTATTTGAGGGGAGTTGAGAATTGGAAGAAGCTGTTATGGAAATGGGACGTTGTGAATGCAAGAGATGTTTTGATGGGGGAGAGTAAAGCTCTTACAAAGCTTTTCCGTGTAGTTGAAGGAGAGTATGCAGGTCTTAGGCATATTATTGGGGGATAGTTGAAAGGGGATGCCATAAGGAAACAAGCTTTCAATGCGAATCCCAAGTATTTTCGCAATTGAACCAGAAAACAGAAAATGGTGCAGGCAATAGTTAGCAGCAGACAAAACCTAATTTTATTAGAAGGTAGAAACAAAGTTCTTTCAACAGAAGGTATGGTGTGCCACAGTTTTGATTCATTTCAAGTTTTGGACCAAGGTATTATAGTCGTAAAAGAACCTGGGAAGTTACGGGCTATGAACTGGTGGGCCCAAATAGTACTATTTGATCAAAAGAGAAGTAATTCTGGACTACAGACCTTATAAATGTTAGATAGTTATGTGTAAATAGTCCTAGTCCCATATGTAGTAGGAGTAGAGTATGTCCTAGTCCCATATGTAGTAGGAGTAGAATATGTATTATATATAGAGCTCATTGTATTATTGTTAAAAAATAGATTTTTCTCCCGTGCATTCTCACATGGTATTTTTCTTCCAACGTGAACAGTAATTTTCCGGTGTGAATAGTAATTTCCAGAAAAAGTTGTGTATTCTGGTGGTATTTTAGAACCTATTTTGTAGTGTGGAATTTGGCTTAGTCTCACTATTTTCAAAATTTTCCGGCAACTTTTCGGCCAACTTTTATTTATCAGCAACCACCTGGTTTTATTGCTTAGGGGGAGTCTGGTGGCCTTGTATGTCGAATGATCAGCTTGCAGATACTTTCACCAAGTCCCTCACTGGTCCTCGTATTAGTTGCATATGTAGCAAGCTCGGTACATATGATTTGTATGCACTAGCTTGAGGCGGAGTGTTAGATAGTTATGTGTAAATAGTCCTAGTCCCATATGTAGTAGGAGTAGAATATGTCCTAGTCCCATATGTAGTAGGAATAGAATATGTATTATATATAGAGCTCATTGTATCATTGTTAAAAAGTAGATTTTTCTCCTGTATATTCTTACAATCAATAAAGTCAAGCAGTTGCAAAAATCTTGTGGAATCTCTTCAATTAGCAACCAGATGATGGGGGAATACTTGAAAAGTGATGTATGTAAACTAGATATCATTTGAATCCCAAGTATTTTCGCAATGCGAACCAGAAAACAGAAAATGGAGCATGCAATAGAGGACCAGACAAATCCTAATCAGGGTAAATTTAGAATGGTAGGACCAAAGTTGTTTTCAACAGAAGGTTCGATGTGCCGAAGTTTCGATTGATTTCAAGTTTTGAATCAAGACTTATAGCTGTAAATTACCTGGGAAGTTACAGGTCATGAACTGATGGGCCCATTGTCATACAATTTGATCAAAAGAGAAGTAATTCTGGACTACAAACCTGACAAATAAAGTCAAGCTACTGGGAAAATCTTGTGCAGTCTCTTGAGTTAGCAACTAGAGGGATAGATATGATTGCATAAAACAATTGAATGTGAATAATCGCCTATGCAATTTAATCAAGTTTACTTTGGGTAGAAGGGGTAGAGCAACAATAAAGTTTTCCCAGTGTGGCTTATAGGTCACGAGTTCGAGCTGTGGAGTCAGCCATTGACGCTTGCGTCAGAATGGGCTGCCTATATCATATCTCCTTAGTTGCGTCCTTCCAGGACCTTGCTAAAACGCATGATGCTTCTGCACCAAGTTGCTTTTGCTTTACTTTTTGGTGGAATGGTATTGGCCCCAATCCTTTATTTGCTTGATGTGTCTATGAGGTTCTTGAATGTAAACTTTTTGTTTGAGAAGGTAAAACACTAGGTGATTTCTTCCGGTCTGTCCAAGCCTGTGGACAAAGTTACTCATATCTGTACTGATGGATGGTAGCAAGTACCCTCTAGAATTATTCGAGGTGCGCACAAGCTGGCATGGTTACCACATTTATAAGAAAAAGGGGGTGATGTTGAAAGTTATAGAGATGTAGGTTCTTGAATGTTAACTTAGTTGCTCTATAGTTGGGACAGTGGTTGAAACTTTAGTAAAAAGTAATGAGAAAGCAATTTGTGCACACCAAAAAGGTGAAGCGATAATAAATGGATAGAGGAATTACCATATCAGATCATTCACGGTGAAGGTTATTTCACGAAATGGTGTGACTTTTCATCATCAGGAAATGATATTATGATTTAGATTTTGAATATGATGAAGAGACAAAATACACGGGACAGAAAAAAGGTGTTTGGGAAAACTAAAATGCAAGATCTAAGGGGCAAGACTTCAATGCCTTTGCTGAGATTTGGGATTAAAAATTGGAGACAATAAGCAGAAGCAAGGAGTAAAGGAACACACAAGAGTAAGAAAGAAAGCCTAATAAGTCATGAGCTTAAACTTGTGCAAACCAATTAACAATGTAAAAGTATGAGAAAGATTCTGCCCTTTTCCTTAATAGGGCAAGTTAATTTTGATGCTGATCTTTTTGAGGTAGCTAAGGTATTTTAGGTGACGGAACCAAATAATCTTTACACAAAGGAATCTTATGTGTGCTGAAGAAAGCAAGTCTAAGCGGATGTTCTCAGCTCTTGCGCATGCCCAGTGCTTCCTTTCCTTGTAGTTCCCTAACTTTATTCCTTTCCCTCTAGGCTTTACTATAAGAAATATGTACATTATCTGAATTTTGGTGCCTGATTACCTTTTGGAACTGGTCTATTAATTTTCTGGGAGTATATTGCTAACTTCTTTTTCCTTATATGATATATTTACATTCCTTTGCCCGATATTGTGTATTTTTCCTGAACATGTGGCTTATCTTATGTTATGTACAGATTCTTAGTGCATATGTGAAAAGCATGGAAGACCGTGGCTATATACTTCATTTCGGGCTGCCTTCCTTCTCCGGATTTATGCCGAAAGATAATCAATCAGGTAATCTTCATGTCTGCTCAAGTATTCCCTTTTGGTTCTTTGTCTGATTAACAACAATAGTAGCTGTACCTAGAAGCTTCTTATAGAAAACAATTGGATCTATATATCTATATGTAGATCCCTCAAACTACCTTGATTTATTAAACCACATAAAGCTCTGAAGGGATAAGTTTATTTTTGTGGCTCTTTTGTGCTGTGTTTATCTGGTGCTTGGCTGCTTTTCTTGAAAATGTGATCCTGATAATGGTGCAAAAAGCAAACGGATATACATTTTCTTTCATGTATTTGCTTGAAGGGAAAAAGAAAGTTGAGTGTAGGAAGAACCCAACTTCCTTCTAATGTCCTGCAGAAAGAACTTAATATAGATGATTGACAATGCAAACCTAAAAAAAATTAATAAGCGCCTCCTCTTTAAGAGTTAATTTTTATTTGAAGAAGTTCACACAATTTAAAAAGGGATTAGAGCAGACAAATGTCTTTATACGAGCCTTATTCTCACTAATCAGTGAATATTTTCATGTGCTTTTCCAAGAAAAAAATTAGATCAAGGAGCATGTTACACAAATTAAACAAATTAAAGTTCTGTGAGGGTTTAAGCTTTTAGTGAGATGATTCATGCAATTCAACAGAATGCTTTTTCTCGGGAAAAATTGTCTGTTCCCCTACTATCTTACTCACCAACCTCAAATGCAGAAAAGTCAGCTTTCGTCTTTCAGTTTCAGGCACTATTTCCCTTTTCCTATAACTAAAATAAATTTGATGTATTTGTATTTCGACGATGTCATATTCCGATTGATGTTTCCTTTCATTCTAAGATATGCATGTATCCTCTTTTGGCAAGGCCAAGTTGTTTGCCATGTTACAACAACAACAACAAACCCAGTGGAATCCCACCAGTGGGGTCTGGGAGAGTAATGTGTACGCAAACCTTACCTCCACCTTATGAAGGGTATTGTGTTTTCCATGTTAGTGTAGTGAAATTCAACCTTTGAAGGGATAGTTTGGAGCTCAAGAAATCATTGAGCCTCTTAAGGGACATAGAATTTGTTTGATACGACTCAAATCATTCTTTCTCTACTGTCTTCTTTTGAGACCCAAGAAATACTGCATTGTACAATGACTTGGTGAATTTAATGGAATCCAAATTCTGCATAGAACTTGTTCCTATGTGTATATATTTTATACGTATTTATGTATTTCTTGGAAATGACATTTTGGAAAAAGGAAAAATTAGGTTTTATAAGCCAGAGCCTTGTAATTTTGTCATGTACGGAATAATAATTTTGGTGGGACTCTTGTCTTGTAAAGTAGCAAGCGTTTTGCTGAAGTGTACTTTGAATCAAATACAGTAAAATTGAGACTATAAGTAGTTGTTTGGTTCACATACTAGTTATGGGGGATTATGATGCGTTGAATACATGAAAGAATTCCTTTTCTGACCAGGTAAGCTAACCCGTATACAAGTGGTATACCAAAAAGTAGAAAATCTACAACAAGATATGGTTTTTATTTACAATCTTCTATACATATAGGAGCCTCATGGGTGCTCCGAATAAAAGTAAGGAATAACAGGGTATTCCTTATATGTGCTAAATCATTCTCTACTCCTTCAAAAACTCCCCTATTCCCTCTCTCTACATGACCACTTAAGTGCTAGTGGAACAACATCCCCCGCCATGTCTCGTGTACTTTGTCTTTTAAAGGTCCACCTGGATTTTTCACCACAAGCGAGCAACTATCCGACAATATAGAAGGAGATGGTCCTTTTTTTTTTTAATCCGAGAGTGCATATAAAACACCAAATGATGTATGCAATCTCCCTCTTCCTCATATTCTCACTGTCGAAAATCTCCCTTCGCTACTAGCCAAGTGGAACAACACACTTTCTCGGTGCCTTAGGCATCCAAACTAAGAATTATCTAAGTCATTTCATCCTTGACTACGAGCTTTTCGTAATAGTACTTAATTGGAAGCACCATTATTCTTTGCTCCCACCTCCATACATCATGGCCAGCTTTGTTATTACTTTGTTTATGAAGCAAATCAACCAAGCTTGGAAATATTTCCACCTCCCAGTACTGAAGGTTCCTCCTAAACCTCATGTCCCAGTGAACTTCTCCTCCTCATAGCCTTCAAACCCGTGAGACTGTCATCCCCTTTTGGCATGAAATATTCTGTGGATATTCTGAATGTAGTTCTCACTGCATTGTTCCAGCAACTGTTGTGATCCCAAAAACTTTTCTTACCCCATCTCCTAGCCTAAATGATATGTTTCTATTTTTTTATAAGGTAAATTGTATTAATCAAGAGGGAGAAGAAACTTCCGTATACAAGAAGTATACCAAGAAGTAGAGAATTTACATCAAAACATGATTCTCTACAAAAGACGTCCAATCTCCCATACAAATAGGGGATATATGAGTGCACCAAAAAGCGATCAAAGATGTGAAAAAGGAGACTTAAACCCCTCAAAAGCTCTCCTATTTCTCTCCCCCCAAACTATCGACATGAGAGCTAGCGGGATGAACTTCCACGCCTTTTGCTTTCTTCTTCTATGGAAACCGGCCCAGCTATGTAACATTTTCTTTACAGTGCATGGCATCACCCATTGAACACCAAAAAGATTCAGGATTGCCCTCCACAAGCCGGAGGACACGAGGCAATGCAACAAAAGGTGATCAACTTCTTCTCCCGAGCTTTTACACATGTAGCACCAACTAACAAGTGTAATTCCTCTCTTTCGCAGATTTTTAGCAGTCAAGATCACTCCCCTCGCCGCTAGCCATGTAAAAAAGCACACCTTCGTGGGCGCCTTAGGGATCCAGATCGGGGAGTATGGATAAGTGGCCTCCTCTCTCACCAACATACTCTGGCAAAAGAACTTTACGGTGGACAAACCATCGCCATGCAGCCCCCATCTCCAAGAGTCACAAGATGGCTGGGGTCTGTCTTGCCCATATAGCAGTGCCAACAAACCTTGGAGCTCCGCTATCTCCCAATCTTGCATGTTCCTTCTAAATGAGAGGTCCCATACTACCCCCGTCATGTTCCTTGCGAATCTGAAGATTCGGACCATCAATTCCTTCTGATTTGAAACTCTGAAGACATGGGGAAGAGACCCTCCGAGTATCCTTTCCACACCACCTGTGATTCAAAAAGCTGATTCTCTTTCCATCTCCCACCCTGTAATTGATGTTGCCATTGAAGGCTTCCCAATTCTTCATGATGCTCCTCCACATGCCACACCCGAAAGGTGCTGTGATTGCCTTGGTCCTCCAACCCCCTCCCGTGGAATCATACTTTTCTACTATGACCTTCCTCCATAGAGCATGCTCTTCTATCCCGAATCTCCACAACCACTTCCCCAACAAAGCTCTGTGAATACCCTAAGATCTTTTACTCCAAGTCCACTCCACTTCTTTGGGGAAGTGACTGTTTGCCAATTCACTAGATGAATCTCTCTAGATGATGTGTTTCCATATAATAATGGATTGTAATGTTGTGTAGGGATTACTTTAAGCGCAATTTTGTCTTTAAATGCTTTTATTCCTGTTTTGTGGATACATATATTCTTGTTCCACATTTTATCCCCAGAAAGGAATATATTGATCCCCGCATAATTTAATGCGGGTATTATTTAGTGCAACCAACTAAAAGTTGTATTAATTATGCCGGAACTATTTTTTCTTGTATGGCCAATCAAAAGTTGCATACTTTGTAAGAATTATGTTGCCTCATCTTTCCTTTCCGGCATTGCATTATTTTATGCTACAATCCTAATCCCTCACCGAACAACCTCTAAGGGATAGAGTTATAACAATAACATTAGAATTTTAAAAAAAAAATGAAATTAAAGAAATTTATTAAAATGATGGAAAGTATATACGCCCTCCGTTTTAATTTACGTCGACCTATTTCCTTTTTAGTCCTTGCAAAACCCCTTTTCATATTTGGAAGCAATTTACCTTTATGCAATGATTTATAGCCACACAAAATATATGTGCCTCATTTTACACCACAAGTTCAAAAGTCTTCTCTTTATTCTTTAACTCCGTGCCCAGTCAAATAGATTCACGTAAATTGAAACGTAGAGACTAGAAAGTAAAAAATGTTATGTAGAATTTCTCTATACAAAACATGATTTTTTTAAAGCAAAAATCATCTCCTGAACATCATGTGCTCCAAAAGTGTATGAAAACTTAAATGTATCACTAATATTTGCAATTGAATTTTCAACTCTTTTGGATGCTCTTCGCTTTCTTTCCCTATGGTCTACATAAGCACCATATGAACTATTTGTCATGTTCTCCTCTTCCTTTTACTTCTAAATTTCCATCTTAGTTGCGTATCTATGTCAACTCCTGACATCACCAGTCTCTTTTTGAACACATTTGAGTGATGTAAATTATTAATATCCTCACCTGCCTTCTTACACACGAAACACCTATTTATGTAGACCACTTTCTGGTCCTCAAGTTTGAAGCAGTTAGAGTAGCCCAATGCTATTGTACAATTAAAAAGGACACTCTTGGTGCCCTTGGCGCCCATGTTGAAGAATGAAAAAAGTTCATTTTTTCCCTTGCCAACAACTTAAATATAAAATGCTATCATTTTAAGCATGCCATTCCCCTGTCCTTGTTCCATCCGTCTGTCATAGAGCTTTGCTTGTATAGCAATTTGAACAGCGATTGATCTCTCTGACGTAGAAAAAATAAACTAAACAAATCAGAGTATTTTAGAAGAACAATGAATACCAACTCAGTTTCGACATAGAAAAGGGTACAGAACATAAAACAAAGTAAAATCATGGTTAATCTACCACTTGAAATTGGATACTTCACCAACAGTTGGTATCATATACTTCCTAATCAACAACTTAACCAACAAGAACCAATGAGTGCAGCTCATCTAAGAAACTATTGCAGTCTGCTGAACTGGAAATGCTTAAAATATTTTTTCTTTTGAGATGGAAACATATTTGTATATATAAATAAAATCAGTACATAGGTTGTACTGAAACCATATTTACAAGTGAGCAAAAGAAGAAGTACTGCACTGTGTAAACATATTCTAGCAAGATTCTAGAATATCTAGGATTGACCGATTGACACAACATCCTCTGTGTAAATCTGTTTACACCAAAAACAAAAATGCAAAACACAGTTTAGTTTGATCTTTTGCACTGAGTTGCTGCTGTCCTCAAAACATCTGGAATTCCTCTCTTTCCAGATTGTCCACCAAATACATGCTGGGACAGTCCTCCATTTATCTCCGTCTCTAGCTCCAGCTGCAGTTTCATCCCAGCTGAAAAGCACTTCAGTAATCTTACTAGGCATTGTCGAGGCTATACCTCTGAGCTTAATAAAGATCTTCCATAGCCGGTGTGTTATGCAATATATTTGAGAAAGCCTCTCACAGAAGGGCTTCTTTATGTCTTATTTTTCAAATGTTCACATGTTATGACAAGGGGACCCGTTATCTTCAAAGTTATTCATACTGAGCATGTAAATGTTCAGCAAGATGATGTATGGAATCAGAAATGGTGCTAGGTGAGAGGTTTCTCAGCTCACATTGGAAGGTGAAATAGTATAAGTTTATTATCTTTCTTATGCAAGCGATACACTTGTGTTGTGTGAAGCTAAGTAGGATAAACTACATCACCTGAAAGGTACTCTTTTGTGATTTCAAGCAAGTGTCAAGTCTGAGGAGAAATCTTAAGAAGTCTTAAGTTATTCTAGTGGGTCAGGCCGACGACATAAAGCAGGTGGTATAGGTAATCAGTTTCGAAGATAAGAAACTATAGTAATCTGCTGAAAGTGATGGACCATTTTCAGCAATAATCTTGCTGCATTTCCTTGATATTACTTTTGATTACTTCTCTTTTTCCGAGTTCTTCCAGTGCAATATTCTTTTTTCTCTTTCAGATACCAAATTGGTACATCAGTCTGTTCGTGAGAAATACTTCTTTGGCACGAGTTTGCTACTATAGAAATTGCTGTCTGAATCTCATTTAACTTTATTTTGCATATTTTCTTCTTTTCAATATCATTAGGTCATATTGGAAACACAAATAGAATGTGTTCTGCATGATAAATTTAATTTATTCATTGTTCGCCTTATAAAAGATTTCTTGCTGCTGGCTTGTTCTTGAGGCATTATTGTCAATCTTTCATGAAAGGCACTGTTTTATATTATACCAAACTCCTTATCTGCTTTTTGATATTGAACCTAATTTCTTATCTGCTTATATCCTTTTTACAGCAAATGTGGAAGTTAAGATTAGAAGCGGGCAGCTGGTACAAGGGGTTGTTAAAAGTATTGATAGAACACGTAAAGTAGTTTATTTGAGTTCTGATCCTGATGTGGTCTCAAAATGTGTGGTATGTTTTTTGAATTTATTCTACTGAATGGGTTGTTGTTAACTTTTGCACTGTGTTCCTTTTCTTTGTCTTGTCCTTTTTGCCTCAAGATGCATTCATGTATAACATACAAATTTTTTACTTCTGTTCAGACCAAGGATCTTAAGGGTATCTCAATTGATCTTCTCGTTCCAGGCATGATGGTTAATGCTAGTGTGCGTTCAATACTTGAAAATGGAATTATGTTATCATTCCTCACGTATTTTACAGGAACAGTAAGTTTACTGTTTTTCAGTCCTGTTCACCAGAGTTTTGCATCTCTAGTTTCATTGTTTCCATCTATTCATTTTACTTTGTGCTGCTACAGGCTGATATGTTCAATCTGCAGCAAACTTTCCCCTCTTCCAGTTGGAAGATTGATTATCCTCAAAATAAAAAGGTAATAACTTATCACTTGGCTGTTTTAAGAACGAGCGAAGTTGGAAAGGATTTTGGAAGAATGCTTCAAATGAGCAGGTCACATAAATTTATGAGTGAAAGACTTGCTACACCAATATATTCTTTCTTCCTTTTAAAGGAATGAGCTTGTACTTTCTAAAATACAAACTTCTTCTATTTGGAAGACAAAATATCCATTGAAAATCAAGGCATTTACTTGGATCCTGGCACATGAGGGTCTTAATACCTACGGTTTGCAATTTTGCTAATGTCAAGATGACCTTACAAATCCATAAGCTGTCATTGTTGCATAATGTGTAGGAAGAGCGTTGAAAAGTCATTCTCTTGTGTTCTTGCACGGCAATGAAAATCAAGGTATCTACTTGGTGCTTGCTACCTGAGAGGCTTAACATCAGTGATTTGCTACCATTAAGAAGACTTTACATATCCATAAGCTGTGATTGTAGCACAATGTGTAGTAAGAGCGGTGAAAGTCATTTTCATTTGTTTTTTTTAGAAGGAAGAGTCATCCTCATTTGTTTTTCCATTTGTGCTTTTGCATAGTTTAGATTGTTTGGGGCTACTTTTGCTGCTCCATTATCAAACACCGAGTTTTTTTCCTTTATAGAGAAACTAAGATTTTATGGATACAATATAGAGGACCTGAAGTCCTCTCAAACAAGAAGTGACAAAGATGAGTTTTTCTAGAATTTAAGAAGACCGGGTTGCCCAGTGTGTTGTATATCAGTTAAGTTTACATTAACCATTGCCCTCTATCCACAGAGGGGGTAAGGTAATCACTTTATCCCTGGTAGATATTTGTCTAGAAAATCCTAGCAGTTCTCTCAAACCAAATACACCATGAGGCCACAAAATTTAGGTTGGAAATTGTAAATTGATGTTGGAGCTAGAAACTTTCACCAGTTATTCGGAATAGCCTCTTCCACAAGTTGTAGGAAAACTTACGATGTATGAAAGGTGATTATGGCCTTGCATTATGCAAATATCAGGGAAGATTTAACTTCAGTTTGTGGACCTGTAAAATGTCATCTATGTTCAGTCTATTTAGAAACAAGGATCATGCAGATGCCTTCATTTTAGAGGAGTATTAGATTTTCAGTTTAGATTCCAAAGAAAAAGGAGAGTAGGTATGGGATTGCACTAAGGGGTCGTTTGGTAGGGCGTATAAGGATAATGCTAAATAAGGTGTATTAGTAATGCAGGGGTTAGTAATGCATGGGATAGTAATGCAAGCATTAGTTATACAGAGATTATTTCTTATGCATTGTTTGGTGTGGTGTATTAAAAATTAAAATGCATTTCATAATTTTTAAGAAAATTAATTATTTACAAAAATGCCCTCCATATTCTTTAACTTTAAGGGACTTTAAGGATAATTTTGTCTTTAACCATGCTAATGCATGCATTAATAGCCTTTGTATTGCTAATGCCATGGTTTTATATGCATTAGCTATACATAGGATAATACCAAATAGAGTGTATAACTAATGCTTGCATTAGTTAAACCAGTGTTTTAAAAAGCGACGAAGCGATCGCTTTAAGCGCAAAGCGACGCGAAGCGATGCCTTGTCGCTTTTCCATGCCTGAGGCGAGGCGACCACACGAAGCGCTCGCTTCAGTAGAAGAAGCGCGAAGCGAGAAGCAACAAAGCGCTCGCTTTTGTGGTGGAGGGGTCAGTTTTGAGGAAAAAAATGTTTGGGTCTGTTTTTTTATTATACAAAACAGACCCCTAACCTAAGTAAAGACCATTTCTCTCAAAATTAATTACTGCTAGGGTTCAAGACTTCA
>ML256482.1:0-33740 GCA_005239495.1 Nicotiana undulata | reverse complement strand
TATCGACCTTACGTCACTCCGAAATGTTCAGAACATGATTCCAATGATTCCTGCATGCATTATATATATGTATCTATTATACTATACCGAGTCGTGCTATAGTCGATCGGGTATGGCACCTATTGTGCAACCACTGATCAGTTGGGTTTACCGAGTCCTCTTTGAGGCCGGGTATGATATGATGATGATGATGCCCACAGAGGCGAATGTTCTATGATGATGATGATGCCCACAGAGGCGGATGTTTTAAAAAGATTATGTGTATATATGTATCATGCATTTCATGTTACTGTCTCTTAGAAGCACTCAGATGCTACAGGTTGTATCCCCTACATCTCTCTGTACATTACTGTTCTTATTTATGCTTTCCTGCCTTACATACTCAGTACTTTATTCGTACTGACGTCCTTTTATTTGTGGACGCTGCATGTCGTGCTGCAGGTCCTGATAGACAGGTAGACACAGCTCCCCCACCACAATAGGCTTTCCAGTTCAGCGGTTATAGGCGAGATCCCTTCTCCGGACTTGCCGTGGTCTTGGTATGCATTTTTGTTATAGATGTTATGGGTATGTCGGGGCCCTGTTCCGGCTATGTTGCATTACTTATGCTTCTTTAGAGGCTCATAGACAGGTGTCAACTCATGTATAGTTTGGTAGGCCTTGTTGGATAATTTTTGTTGTATAGTCTTTCATGGCAGCGTTGAAGCTCGTACCTTTTATGTAGTTTCTTATCAATCTTGTCATCCCATGTGATGTATGTTCATGATCCATATCTACCATTTATGTTGATCTTGTTATCCCTTAAAGATAATAAGAAGGTTAGATAAAATATATGTTGGTGCTCGGCAAGTATGGCCCGGGTTCTAGTCATGATCCTCCAGTTTGGGTCGTGACATAAGCCCTGTCTCAATCCTGCTTGAGGCTAAGCCCTACCTCCATATTTGCATAAGGCTAAGCACTGCATTCTCTTTGCATGAGACTAAGCCCTGTCTCAATCCTTGCACGAGGCTAATCCCTGCCTCCCCTTTGCATAAGGCTAAGCATTGCCTTCTCCTTGCATGGGGCTAAGCACTATTCCGAATCTTGCACGAGGCTAAGCCTTGTCTCTCTTTGCATAAACACAGATATTGCTCTATTTTAATCTTGCATTGTTCTCTTCTCTCGGGCTAAGCTCTGCCCTCAAGTTTACACAAGACTAAGCTCTGTCTTGTTATCGCCTATAGCATCATACCTCTGCACCTCATGGCTAAAATATAGCCAACTTGTCCGAAGGCGTCATAGTCTGAAGGCATCATCCTCATCGCCGGAAGACACCATGCCATGGCCCGAGGATCTCTCAAGCTTGTAAATCATTATTCAAAGGCATCATGGTTTGGAGGCACCATCTTCATGGCTCGGGAACGTCATTTCATGGCCTGTGAATCCCTTACCGCACAATTCATGGCCCAGGACATCATGGTCTAAGGACGTCATCCTCACCGTCCAAAGACAGTTTTCATGGTCCAAAGGGAATTTGCTTCATGTCTAAGTTTACGCAATAATTTATACATATGTGCTTGCAGTTTGTATTTTTGTGAGTTTGCAGGTGACCCGGTAAGTAACTGTTATCCCAACAGGGGAAATCCCGCTCCAGGTTCCCATCCACACCCTTCAGATTATTTCAAACATAATCATTCATCATCCGTTACCCAATATCATTTACCCACAACCTTTTCAAACCCCAATTAACCCTACTTGGAACATTTTGTCCGTTCTTGCAACGACTCCATTGGTTTACTCCATCATTGGATCCAGAACTACATACAGATTGATTCCTGTAAAACAAGGGATATGTAGGCAGCTCAGAAGCCGGGGTGCGGCCTATATCTTTCAAATCACCCTATTCAGTCAAAATTGGTCATCATTTCTTTACCCGACAACTCTTTCATCCTTCCCGATTAAAGAGGGGCAGCTATTGATACCCAATGTTTCCTCATATTTCTCAAACAATACATATATACCTTCAAAATAGTGCATGATCATCAACAAGTATTTTTCCATAATTTTCTATTATTTTAAAAGGGTTTTAATCAATTTATTACCACATTCTTATTATATAAATAATTATGAATCGCATTTCAAATAATTTTATGATGATTTATTATTTAATTTTTCATCATCTATATCCATATTAAGCTTTAATTTTTTTGATGTATTTATTAGAATTATATTTGCATCCGGAGGCTAAAATTGCATATTTTACAATAATAGCCCACATATATGCATAAATGCATTATCTATACAAAAAAATGACTTTTTATATTTTTATAATGTTAAGTAATTATTTTAAATCATTTCTCATGCACAAGTGATATTTTTGTTATTTATTAATTATTTTTATAAATTATTTACTGATTTAATTGGGTATTTAAAATTTAGCCATTTTTCTTAATTAATTTCGGGCCTATACACTACCCATCACCCCATCCCAATACACCAGCCCAATTCCCAATACCCTTAACCCGTTAACCCAGGCATGTACCCGTTCAAATTAACCCGCCCGGCCTAACTTTTAATCCCACTTATTGATCTCTCGAGATCAACGACTCATATCACCTCAAACTTTTTAATTATACCCTATCCGCCCAAACCCTAATCACTTCCACCTACCCACCATCACCAAACACTCTCTCATCTTCCTCCCCTCCTTTCTTCTGAAGCTCTAGCGCCGCAATCCCTATTTCTCCTTTGATTCCAACCCAAAGATGGAATCACTCGGTGATTCCTTACCTTATTTGGCCCCCTTCCTTATTGGCTACCCGTTCTTTGGTGTTACATAATAGCTTGCCTAAAATGGCAAGCATATGTGGAAAGATTCGAACCAAAATTGGTTCAAAATCTTTAACCTGTTGATTATTTCTGTCTGTGTTCATTCTGACCTCTGTAGGTATGAACATTTTCGTATCTCTTGAGGATTATTACTTAACCTTGAGGTTAGGGTTTTTAGATCTTTTTTATTAGAACCAAAAGTGGTTTAAATCTTATTTTTTAAATGTTATCCCGTATAAATCTGCTTATTTTCGTTAAATCATTTTACTCACCCCAAATAGGGTTTCAGATTTTTTCAATCAAATCTGACTTGGGTTCAATTCGATGTTTCTATGTATAACCCCTATCTATGTACATTTTTACTAAAAAAATTGAGTCTTTACCTCTCTTTTTTTATCGATTTTACGGTTTACCTAAAATTAGGGTTTCAAACCTTTTTATTTTAGGGCCAGATCTATTTCAATTTTGTGTTCTGTGAATATATTCATGTCTATGTTCATCCTGTGAAGCATGTGACTCTTGACTTTTATCTCGGCCGACTTATGAATGTTTACCTAAAACTAGGGCTTGATATTTTTATTGATTTTTAGATAGTCTTTCCTTTCTCGTATGGTACTGATATTTTCTTTATTTTGTTCAATCTACCATATTTTCATTATTTCTTTACCTTATTTTGCCTTGAATCTGACTGTTAATTGATTCTATATGATGCTTTCCTTATTTTGAGTGGTACTCGCTTGATTACGCGATGTTATGCCTATTAATTTACTGAACTCTCACTTAAATTGATTTCGAGTTTTATTTATTTCCTTATTTGTGTATGTTTGATTTCTTCCCTTATTTGTTTGCCTAATTGAATACTATTTAGACCCTTTTCCCCTCTTCCCTTTAGGACAAACTATATCTCTCATACTCTCACTAAAAACTTAGCTCTTTTACTTTAATTTTTGTGCTCATTGTTTCTAGTCTTGGCCGGCTGAAAGCCAAGGCCAAGTGATTCTGGAACTTAACTGATGTGGCATATTTACTTGCTTTCTTGCTTAACTGGTAAGCCATAATCCCTTGCCGTTTCATTCTCCATGTTTCATAATCAGTGTTACTTGAACAACATGTCTTGAACCTTACTTTAGCATGATTCTACCTTTTATGTTCCTATGACTCTCGTCTAATCTTATGGTTAATACTTTTAGTTTAAGATTCGTTATTTTTGAATAATATGAATCCCCTTATAAACTAGCTTAATGTTTAAACTTGACCAGGCACACTGTTTGTTATTCCTACACCTGTTCTGAACTTTGCATTCCTTAAGATATTACCAGCATGAAATTAGTTAACTTATCCTAACTTTGCAAATCTGTATTGTTCTTAATTCATGTGCCTTGTCTGTTAACATGTCATGAGATAATTTGACAGATTTTCCTAATTGTTCCTGTAATTAAACAATGGTTTTCCTAAATACTAGCTTGAACATTTAGCTTAACCAGACTTCAACTTATTTGAACTGTGTTTAAGCATGAACCTTACTTGTTTTCCTGGTGCCATTCTGCCTGCAATTCTTTGTTCTAAACCTTGTTTCTTCCGAAATCAAACTGTTTTGAAATCTGCCCCTACTTCCTATTTATATGCTCTTTTGAAAACTTCCACTCTTAGTCCCTTAGGTTCTCATCTACCCCAGTGTGAGCACTGCTCAGGGTCCACATGAGACTCCTGTGAACTCTAACACACTGGGAATTGGTTCCCAATCTTTTGTGAGCTATCTTCTAAATGTGTGGTTCTGGTGTGAGCATTGCCCTGTGTCCCTGTGTCCCTGAGGCCCTTAGGAACTTTGACACACTGGAAACCCAGTTCTAATGAGTTATGGGTGAAACACTATGTTGTGCGTCAAAGTTGTTATGGTTGGAAGGCCTGGTTCCCAAGTTTATTTGGGCCAAATGAAGGCTCCCTATTGTGTATCTTATTACTATTATATAATTCATTTGTCATTCTGGACTTTAATGACTTTGTAATAAACATATTCTGGGGATATTTAGTAAAATCGGGGGGTTTCTTATTTCCTTTTTGTTAACTGGGTAGAAATCCTGCTTATAGGATTTAGTTATGCTGCTTTTTTTTTCAAAACTGTATGAATTCTGTATTGTGCCTAGAAATCCTGCATATAGGACTTTCGTTGGTAATGTTGACTCTGAGTTCTATGTTTGCATATTAGAAATCCTGCCTATAGGATTATATTTGCCCATTAGAAATCTTGCCTATAGGATTATATTTGCACATTAGAAATCCTGCCTACAGGATTATATTTGCATATTAGAAATCCTGCCTATAGTATTATAATTACATATTGGAAATCCTGCCTATATGACGCATTAACTTGTTGTCGCGACCCCAAATCAATAAAGGTTGTGATGACGCCTATCGTAAAACTAGACTAGCCCTCTAACATATTAGATTCAACATCGTTCCGATTTATAGAAACAAAATCTCCAATTTTAACAAAAGTCACCCTTTTATGACTAGTTCATCAAGAATAAAAATAAAAACGATCAATCCAAACCGTCCCCAGACCTCGGGAGTCAACTATCATGAGCATCTAACATAGTAAATACAAAGTATCAAAATATAACTTTGTCACTAATACAAGTCCAAAAGAAACATCAAAGTATAGGAATAGGAAGGAAAGGAGGTCAACTGTGGACGCTGAGCAGCTACCTCGATCCTCGATCAAAAATCCAAGCACGTCAGAAGACACTAGCGAGATGGTCCGGTACCTGGATCTGCACATAGAGGTGTAGGGAGTAATGTGAGTACGCCAACTCAGTAAGTAACCAAAGTAACTAAAAACTTGAGTGCAGTGACGAGCAATTTATAAATAAGAATTTCATAAAAACAGTACTCAACTTTTATTTTAAAAGCTCAGTATAAAGAAGAATGGGAAAACCAGTAAAATTTCGCAATGTAAAAGCCACTCAGGCACAGTATCTCTCATAACAGGGTATCTCAGTCACTCGTGACTCCACTATCAGTATCTGATGCTCCCACTAAGCACTCTCACTCAACAAGTACCAGATATCCACTCAACTACTGTGGCGTGCAGCCCGATCCGTATAAAATATGTTGCGGCGTGCAGCCCGATCCAATAAATACAGTCGACTGTGCTCATTGGGGGTGTACAGACTCCGGAGGGGCTCCTACAGCCCAAGCACTATGTTGCTGCGGCGTGCATCCCGATCCAATATATATATATATATATATATATATATATATGCTACGGCATGTAGCCCGACCCAATATACATATGCTACGGCGTGTAGCCCGATCCATATAATATCTGCTGCGGCGTGCAGCCCGATCCATAACTATCCTCACAATATCGGCTCTCAGCTTCACTCAGTCATTATCTCAAGCCACTCGGGCAACTCATTGCACATCACGGGACTCATCCCAAAATACCTCACAATATTCTAAAAATAGTGTAGTAATAGTGAAATAGCAACAGTAATAAATATGACTGAGTTCATAGGTGTTCTATCAAAAATAATGTGAGAATAATGTAAAAATACCCCTGAGGGTCTAAACAAATCGCACAAGGCCCAAACATGGCTTACAGCCCATAAACAAGTATAAATATCAAAATACAGGATATCTCAAGGTTTCAAATCAATTACGCGGCTTAATAGTCGCTACAGGTCGGACCAAGTCACAATCCCTATTGGTGCACTCCCACACGCCCATCACCTAGCATTTGCGTCACCTCATTTACCAAAATAATACAAATATCGGGGTTTCATACCCTCGGGTTTAGAGTTACAATCGTTACGTACCTCAAAACAGTCCAAAAAGCTACTCCGCAATACTCTTGCCCCTCAAATCGGCTCCCAAATGCTCTGAGTCTATCAAAATAAGATTTATCACATCAAAATATGCTAAGGAGATGAAACCCAATCGAAAAATATCAAATTAAGCACAATTCCCGAAATTGGCCAAACCCGACTCCCAGGACCACGTCTCAGAACTCGATAAAATTTACACCATAAGGATCCTCATCCTCCCACGAGTCTATACATACCAAGAACACTGAAATCGGAGTCCAAATGACCCCTCAAATTCCCATTTTAAGGTCTCTTAATCTCAAGCCCTAATTACCCATTTTGCACTGATTTCCCCCCAAAATTTCACCACTAGTTAGACCTTTAATCGCATATAAACGAGTTATGAATTCAAGAATATTACCTCAAAGTGATTCCCCTTTGGTTTCCTCAAAAATCTCTCTCAAAAGCTTCAATCCCGTTCAAAAATGGTGGAAAAATGAAGAAGGGTCATGGATTGGCTATTTAAAAAACACTGCCTAGCTTTTTACTTTAACTCAGTGCGTTCGCGACTCAAGGAGTGCGTTCGCGAAGTATTAACACTCCTCCCTCTATGAGATAGCATACACCCTACCGCGTTTGCACATAGTAACCAAACACCCCCCTGCCACACGCGCTCACGCTGTGCGTTCGCATACAACCTCACACGACCCCATTGCTTTGACTCCTACCACTTCGCGATCGCGGACCAAATCTTGCGAACACATAACACAATTTCTGATGCCTCACCAACAAACACTATGCGATCGCAGCCCCACATATGCGATCGCATATAAGGAAACAAGAACTAAGAAATACAACAGCAACAACAATCCTTTTAAGGCCAAACACACTCCGATAACCACCCGAAACACACCCGAGGCCTTCGGGACCTCAACCAAACCTACCAACACACCCCATAACATCACTAAAACTTAGTCGAGCCCTCGAAACACCAAAACCAACGCAAAAACACCAAAATCATATCAAATTCAAGCCTATGAACTTTGAAAATTTTAAATTCCACAAATGATGTCGAAACCATCCAAAACACATTCGATTGACTTGAAAATTTGCACACGTATCCAAAATGACATTAAGAACCCGCTCCAACTTCCAGAATTCTATTTCGATCCTGATAGCCCATTTTCCACTATCGATCGGATAACGCTAAAAAATAACTTTCGCCAATTCAAGCCTAATTCTACACCGGACATTGAAATTACATTCCGAACAAACCCCTAAGTCCTAAATCACCTAAAGAAGCTATCTGAGCCATAAAATCCACATTCTGAGGTCGTTTACCAAGAAGTCAACTCTAGTTGACTTTTCCAACTATAAGGCTACTTAAAGAGACTAAGTGTCTCAATTCTCACTACAATCCTTCCGAACCCGATCCAACTGACCCCAACACATCATAAACAATCTAAAAAAAGCATGACCAAGCAGAAACAGAAATAACAGTACAAATTCTACGGAACTACCGGCCGGGTTGTTACACTTGTTCAATAAATATGCATTAGAAATCCTGCCTATAGGACCTTAATGTTTCTTCCATGTGTTTTCTGGCAATGTGTACAATTTAGGCCCGTCTTACTGCTCACTAGATATCATGCCTATAGTATTAAATTAATTCAATTATAGATACCATGCCTATAGGACTAAAACCAATTCCAAACCTAGAAAGCATGCTTATAGGACTTAAGTCAGTAAAGTAATTAGAAAGCATGCCTATAGGATTAAAAGGGGAAATAAAACATATCTCTATAAGTTAATTTCAGTGATGCACCCAGAAACCATGTCTATAGGTCTACAACCATCACACTCGTAGATATCATGCCTATAGGATTCTATTAATTGGTTCTGAATTCAATCGCCACTATCAATCACTTAGGCAATATACCTGTAGGACTTAATAATAATTCTGGATTTATAATCTTGATGTATTACTGCCTGAAGTGCTCAAATTATATTGAATAAAATCAGTAGGCAAACAATAGGTCTTAACACCCGCCTTAATAAAAGCACATATGCATCTATTTTCCCACATAGATATCCTGCCTATAGGACTTTAAGGTTAATAAAGTTTGTTGAATCGATTGCGTGCATTTGCTGTTTTATGTGTGGAGGTCAATATGAACCCATATTTGATTTTTATCTGAGAGTCCTAATTGTTTTTTGCTTTTCGCCTAGGGGTAGAATCAAGTCACTTTGATGTTGAGGTGAAGGATAAGAAGCCTTTTTCATGGTACCACCTCCAGGGAGCTGACAACCCTAAATTCAAGGGTAAAGCTACTACCTCTACTGGCCAGTCTGAAGAGCTAGGGGTAGTGGCTACTGGTTTAGTTGTCGAGCCCTCCACAGCAGCCGCTACTTCTACCGAAACAACAGTTATTCCTCCTTCATCCGCTGGACCATCTTCTTCACCTAGACTTTCAGTGTCACTCTCAGTTTCGACTTCATCTACTTACCCTCAGACTACGCTGAGAGTCTCCCAAACACTGGCGAGTCTTAACAAAACTGGATGCAAGCAACTACCACAAATATGACTGCCATATCTAGTGTTGTTGCAGCACATTCATCAGCCCCACCAGAGCCTCAAGTACCTCCATCAGTGGATGAATCATTGAAGAAAATCCTGGATAACCAGAAGAAAATCCTAGAGACTCTTGATACACATGGGAAGATCATCAAGGATTTAGGGAAACATGTGAAAAATATGCAAAAGACTCAGGCATCAAAGGAGTTGGTGGACAAGTTGCGCAAGGAGGTTGAGAATATTTATTCTGCCAGAGATCTTCCATTGGATCTACTCATGGAGTAGTCAGCCCCATCAGCACATGCAGCAGTGCCAGAGATATCAGAGGTAGCAGCCGGCCAGTCTGAGGAGCCGGCTCCGACTACACACACTACTGAGGAGTTGATACAGATGCTCAACAACCCATTAGTCCCTCAATCAGAATATGTTGAGATACATTTAGAAGAGACAGAGGGTGCTGAGGACCCCATGCAGGCTGAGGACATCACACAGGAGAACACCACGTAGACTGAGACCACATAGGGAGTTTTCTTTACTCCCTACCCATTTTCCTGTTCTTATTTTTTTATTAGCATTGAGGACAATGCTCATTTTCATTTGGGGGGAGGGGGTGGTTCATTTTGATTGACTTCGACATTTGGCATGTAATAACTATTACACTATTTTCTCTTTATCTTTATTTTCTCTTTGGTATGTATATATTCTTCACCATTTGATGTATATATTCATTTCCCTTATGTATATATTTGCTTTACTTCATTTTGTATATACTCAGTTTACCTTCCGTAGTTTAATTCATAACTTCTTTAGTTTGTTTTCCTTAGTAGCATAACTTCTTATTTACTTTAGTAGCTTTTTTTTTTAATTTGTTAGCTTCATTTTACGTTTTGTGTGAACAATAAGCCTTTGGTTTTCTTAATGCCACAATTGTTTCCAAAGGTGGATGTTATGTGAACCGGGTGGCTCTTACCAACGATGGATGGCGTGACAACCTTCTTAAGGGATTGAGTCTGTTTTCTTTTATGCTTTGGTAAATATAGTAGTAGTGAATAAAAGTGTCTCAAGAAGGCTTCACTTGGTACTAACACATTTACCTCTGACCTTATGGTTAGAAAGAAAGTTGTTGGCATAGAATAGCTCTAGTTGTGGCCATCATCAAGTGGTTCCTTTGAGCCATTTGTAATTTTAAATCTTAGTTAGGGTTGTTTTGGGACCTCGACTTTGTTCTCTTTAGCAATCCAGCAGCTTGAGAGGTGAGGTATTGAATTGCAAGCCAAAGCCTCGTGCCTATAAGTCTAGAACATGACCTGAATGTTTGTCTAAGCGAAATTCTAAGTGTAGCTCAACCTGAGAAATGATTGTAGGCTATCCTTGATCCGATTTGAAACTTGGAAACTTCCATAGCCTACCAATGTGATATCCCTAGTAAACTCTTTGAGTCGAAGCCCTTTTCTTTCAATAACCACGTTACAAGCCTTTATCCGTTTTGAAATGACCGTCTCTTGGCACCCAATCTTTCCTTAGCATTCTTGATAAACAGTTGGCAAAAGCATAAGTTTGGGGGAGATACGAGAAGTTTGAAAGTGATAAAAGTTACAAAGAAGAAAAATACATGAGGAAAAGGGAAGGCAAGGAAAAGAAAGAAAGGCCAAAAAAAAAGAAAAATGTCAAAAAGGAAAGTGAATAAGGTAGAAAGTTGAAGAGATTCAAAGAAAACAATGATGAAAGGCATGGAATAAATATAAAAGGAGAAAAATGATTGTCATGATCAAGAAAGAGTGACATTACGTCTCTCTAGTTCCCCCAAGGAAGAAGAAAATGACTCAAAAAGTCAAGAAAGTATGAGCCAAAAAGAGAAAATGGAGTGCTTAAGGAAAGATGAAACAATCATATTCCAACAAGTCCTACCTTGATGCAAAAGAATTCATTACATTCCCGTAAAAGACCTATGTGATTTCAAGTTGAGTGAGCTTACATTAGTGGTGATTTACATAAGTGGCAAGCTTATGGTACTTAGATCCTGACTTGTAACATTCTTTTGAGAGAGATGAGCGAACTTCTTCACAATCCTTGATTTGAGTGCTACATTCTAAAGTGAGATTTGCTCATGAAGAATAGAGGAGGAGGAGTTTGGGATCCACAATGACATACGTGATAGAGCGAGCTTCCTTGATGAATATAGTCAACTCTTGATCCTCTAGTGTCACATTAGAACTATGGTACTCAAAGTCAAAATATTGTGTTGTTGATAACTCATTTTTGTTGAGGGTAATTGTTAGTCCCAATTGATGCATAATTGATTCACCTTAGGCCAGCTGAAATATCTTTTTTTCTAATGGATGTGGGAATTACCTTATTTTCTTGAGGACAAGCAAAATCTTAAGTTTGGGGGAGTTGATAAGTAGGGATTTTGACCTCTTATTTGCTCTCTTTTACTTGTATTTTAGGTCAAAAATGGTTAATGGTATTCTGAAAAACTAATGAAATGTACTTGCTTGCAGTAATTGTTCAACATGATCCAAAGGAATCAAAATAAACTCATAAAGGAGTCAAAAGTTGAACAAAAACCAAAACAAGACAAAGAGACCTACAGTGCGGACAACACAAAAATGAGTGCGGCCGCATAATGCCCAGTGAGGACCGCATAATTTTGAGTGCGCTGCGTAGATCCCAGGTTCAGACTACTGGGTCTCTAAAGTTACATCAGTGCGGACCGCACAATTTTGAGTACGGCCGCACAAAACCCATTGTGGACCGCACAATTTTGAGTGCGGCCACATATTGTTTTGTTGGGTCTCTGAAGATTGAATTGTGCGGAGCGCACAAAATTGAGTGCGGCCGCACAAATGCACTGCGGACCGGACAAAATTGAGCGCGGTTGCAAAAACTCATTAAGCATAAGCACCCTAAACTTAGGGTTTTGCGTACCGCACAAAAATGTATGTGGACACAAACCCTAGTGCGGACCGCACAAAATGTGTGCGGCCGCATAATTCAAATTACAGTGGCACAGATTTACGCTTTACACAAGGGTTTTTACTAATTAGACATGGTGCTTAGCAATTAGGCATGGATAGCTACTAGCCCAGACCCCATTAAGCATTCAAACACTACCCACATGATGCTAAGCAAGATTTAATCATCAATTGACATTTTAGGCATGAACCGAACCCTAGATAAAAAGAAAACTAAAACAAAAAAAACAAAAAACAAAAAGAAGAATCTAAGGCATTTGAAATTAACATACAAGTTATGAATATGCAGATAAGATTCACACTTGAGAAAAGATTGAGAGCAAGGAAGATGTGACCTATGCTTAGCTTATTCTCAGAAGTTAAAGTGTGTAAAGTGTTAGAAGCTAAAGAAAGTTCTATTTATACTTTGACCAGACTGGCCCACCAACTTACTTGAGTGCGGCCGCACAATTTTGCTACGGTCCGCACTCTTTACTTGTTGCTTGAATTTGTGGTGCGGACAAAGAGGCCTATAGTGCAGACCGCACAAATATTGTGCGACCGTGATTAATATTATGCGGTCCACGATAAAAGAGATTCAGAGATTTGACAATTTGGCAACATAAAGGAGTGCGGACCGCACCAATATTGTGTGGTCGCAAAAGCCATTGTGCGGTCGCATTCAATATTATGTGGTCCGCGATGAACGAGAATCAGAGAGTTGGAAACTTGGGAAAAATAAAGGGGTGCGAACCGCACCAAAATTGTGTGGCCGCAGGATGTCAAGTGCGGTCTCACACACAATTTTAGATCCACGATGATGAAGATTCGGAGAGTTATTTCAAGCCAAAGCCGAGGAAGTGTGGACTGCATCACTTTTATGCGGCCGCATAATCATGATCGCGGCCGCACTCAGAATTGTGCGGTCTGCAAAAGTCTAGCTCAAGCCAGAATTCAAAGTGAAGAACGTGGACCGCACCACAACTATGCGGCCACAAATGCAAGTGTGCGGCCGCACAACTTCCGCATGTGTATTCTTGTCAGATATTTTTAGCTTTGTATAAATAGAACTTTTTGTCTTTTTTAGGTCAAGTTATGTTGTAGGGGAGCACTTGAGTCGTCTACTTTTACTGCTTTTGGTATTTTTGTACTAGAATTGTCTTTAAACACTCGATTTTTTTCCCATAATCTAATATTGTAGATTCTATCTTCAATTCTTCTTTAATTTTTTCTATTTCCATGAGTATCTAAACCCATATCTAGGGTTGTGACCCAACCCTAGTGTGGGTATTTAATGGGTTTTTAACCTAGGTCTTATTTGTGATTGGGTTAGTGATATTTTGCCTAATTCTTTCTATAACTCAAGAATTAATGGTTGCAAACAATGATTCATGCCTAAATGACTTAGTCTCTACTTGAGAAAGAGGGACTAAGTCTAGGAAAACTAGGCTAACAAGGAATTGGGGTGAACACAATAAATTGATAGCCCCAATTAAAGGGTTAAACCTAGAGATAGTAATACCCGACTTAAGCTAATATTATTTGATTTGTATGAATACCCATTTGGACTTGAGAAAGCCAAATTGGGCAAAATCACTCAAACTACCGAGAGGTATAGAGTGAGTACGCGAGTGTGATAGCTATATTACAATCCCAACTAATCAAGCTTGCCTAGAATTTACAACTCGTTAGATAACAACCTAGGTAGAAGTCACGACCCTAGTCCCTTTAAACATTTGAAAAACCCAAAACAAAAAAATTGTCCTTAGATTTACTTATTGCAACATTAGAGTAAAAATTGAATTAGAATATCAACCGAACTTGTGGAAGTGCAATTAGAGTATAAAACTCACATCTCACTAATATATAAACCTAATTCCAATTATTAACTCCCTGTGGATTTGATCCCGACCTTAGTTGGGTTATTATTGCATCGACCTCCTTGCTACTCAATAGTAGTGTGGGTTTGGACTCCGATCACACCTACTGTACTCCTTACTCATTATGTAACGACCCGACCGGTCTTTTTGAGCTCTAGCACGTTATGACTTGTACGCATGGTCGAAATTGATTTTCGAGAGTTTTGGAGTTGATTTATAAAGAGAATTCTCATTTCAGAAGCTTTAAGTTGGAAGGATTGGTTAGGTGGTGATTTTTGAGTAAACGACCTCGGAATCATGATTTGAATATTCCAACAGGTTCGTATGATGATTTTGGACTTGGGCGTATGTCCAAATTGGACTTTGGATGACCCGGGAGCGTTTCGACATCTATTATGGAAGTTGGCATTTTTGGAAGAAGTTCATAAATTTGGGTTGAAGTGTGTTTCAGTGTTATCAATGTCCATTTGGGAATCCAAGTCTTGGAATAGCTTTGTATGGTGATTCTGGTATTGGGAGCGCGTCTGGAAGTGGATTCGGAGCTCAGTAGGTCATTTTGGGTCATTTGGCTAAAGTTAGAAATTTGAAGGTTTTTAAAAAGTTTGACCGGAAGTGGACTTTTTTATATCGGGGTTGGATTATGATTCCGAAAGTTAGAGTAGGTCTGTAATGTTGAATGTGACTTGTGTGCAAAATTTGGGGTCAATCACACGTGATTTGATAGGTTTCGGGATCGAATGTTCAAGTTGGAAGTTCTAGAGTTCATTAAGCTTGAAATGAATGCGATTCATGGTTTTGGCGTTGTTTGATGTGATTTGAGGCCTCGAGAAGGTCCGCATTATGTTTTGGAACCGGTTGGTGTGATTGGACGGGGCCCCGGGTGGTTAACGGATCAAAAAGGGAGTTTGAGAAAGGGCTGAAGCACCTGGTGTCTAGTGCGATCGCACCTACGCAATAAGGGCTGCAGGTGCAAGAGACGCGGGTGCGGTGTATGGCTCGCAGATGCAAGATTGGGCTGGAGATGGGGAAGTCGCAGGTGCGGATGCTTGGGCGCACCTGCGGGCGCGCAGGTGCAAGGCCGGACGCCGCAGAAGCGGAAAAGGCACAGGTGCGAGGGGGCACCGCAGAAGCGGATGTGCAGGTGGGGGCGAGGCGACCGCAAGTGCGAAAAGGGCTGGAGGCAGTGTGTTCTTTTAAAAATGGGAAATTGGCCATTATTCTCCCATTTTCATTTTGTGTGGGCGATTTTGGAGAGCTTCAAGGGGAGACTTTCTTCAAGAATTACAAGGTTAGTTGTTCCGACTCATTTCAAGTTAAATACATGGTTTAGATACGGATTTGAAGTGTGGAATTTGTAGAAAATTTGGGGTTTGAGGAAAAACCTAGAAAATTTGTATTTTTGGATTTTAACCACGGATCTGAGCATGGAATCAGACATAAATTATAAATGTGAGTTTGTGAGGTTATGGGAAAACTTTATCTTCGAAAAAATTCGGAATCTGGACACGTGGGTCCGAGGGTGATTTTTATCGACTTTCCAATTGGGGTTAGAAATTGTTAAAATTGAATTGTTATGAGTAATTGAGTATACACTTATGGGCTTGCATAATTATTGACTAGTTTTGGGGCATTTTTGCATCAATTTGAGTCATCGGAAGGGCTTGGAAGCCGGTTATGGAACTTCGGAGCGAGGTAAGTCTCCTTTATAACCTTGTAATAGGTAATTATCCCGTTAGGTGAATTAATTAATTATGTGCTATTATTTGTGGGGGATACGTACGCACGAGGTGGTGAGAGTCCGTGCGTAGCTACTGTTATGCTTATGTACGGGTAGTCTAGGACCCAGAAACATGCTTTACTTGTCGTACTTGATATTTTACTGATAAATTTAAAATGCTTAAATCATATCAAACTTGGCAAATGAATTTCTAAAAAGATTAAACACCGTCTTCTTGACCATTTAAAAAGAGAAATTGTCATTTCCTTGAGTAATTGTTTTTCTGATGAAGTTTGGATTGACTGTTCGAATATGTGTATCTATGAGTACCTGCGTCGCATGTATGATTCGCGAGCGGGGTAACTCTATTATTTATATTAGATCGCGTCGCATGTATGATTCGCGAGCGGGGTAACTCTATTATTTATATTAGATCGCGTCGCATGTATGATTTGCGAGCGGGGTAATAGATGCATCCATGGTTTGCGCCGTTCGACCCTTCGGCTGTGCACAATTTATATTTATGTTGGACCGGGCCGTACGACCTCGACATTATCTGCGCATGCTACTTGTTTGGTGTTTCTCCCTGGTTTGAACTACTTAAATGCCTTGATATATGAACGGTCAACTGAAATGACGGAAAAGTTTAATTATGAAAGAAGTTCTTCTTTCCTGCTGTTATTTGCTATTAAATTTTGATATCCATACTTAGTGTCACATTTAATTATATTAGTTTGACCTCTAGGAAGTGTCAAAGTCGACCTCTCGTCACTACCTCTTCGAGGTTAGGCAGGATACTTACTAGGTACATGTGGTTTTCGTACTCATACTACACTTGCTGTGCATTTTATTGCACAGGCACACGTGTGTCCAGCGGCCTAGCTTGGTGCAGCGGCATGGTTGATATGGAGACTTAGGTGAGTTGCACCTCCCGCGATGACCCGCAACCAGCAAAGTCTCTTTCAGAGTATTGTGTTGTATTTTCTCTACTGTCCTATTTGTATTCTGGATGGTTATTGTATTTCATCTGTTTCCTAGAAATTGTTCATGCACTTGTGATACCGGGTTCTGGGATGGCTATGGGATTTATCCATTATTTAAATTTGTTAAAGATATTGTTGTTTACTCAGTTGAAGTTCTCTAATTGTTGTTTAATGAAATGAAAAGGAATTATTTCAAGAGTATTAAAATAAAGATTTAATTAATGTCTTGGTGTGGCTTGCCTGACAGTGGTGTCCGGCGCCATCACGACATTTATTGGATTTGGGGAGTGACACGTTATTTGGCCTTATATGCCTTAGTTGAAGTTATTGCCTCCTTATTGCCTTGTTACTTCTTAATGGTTGAGCTTCTTCTATGTCTTTGTGCTTATCTGCTATCTGTCCTAATTGTTGTGATTGCATACCTAGTAATCATGTACCTTACCTGCCCTGTCATTTTGTAAAGTTGTTGTATTCCTTTGGATTTTATGTGGTTCCTTTGTTGTTGTGTACTTATACACCTGATTGTAGATATTCTTGTAAATGGGGTTATTGAGTTGTTGTTGTTGATTTAGATTATTGTAAGGGGGATAGGGTTGCACACCGCAACAGGTAAAATAAGGGAGGATATTTATATTGTGATATTGTTATTGTACGGTGGGATTGGGTTGCACGTCACAACAGGTGAAATAAGGGTGAATAGATATGGAGGAATAAGGGCGAATTTTGATATTGATATTATATGGTGGGATCAAGTTGCACGCCGCAACATATTTTGTGTTTGTATTCCCTGTTTGTTGCATTGACTTCGGTTCTTTCATACGAGACTCTGAAATTTTGTATTTGGCTTCTTCCATGTTTATCCCAGGATCGAGTTATTATCATTGACTTATCGCTTTGCCGTCATTTTGTGAGTTCTTTTCCTAATATTACTATTCTGTAATTTTATTTTCAAGGTGAATTTACTATGTTGAGTGATTACCTCATGTCCTATTGAGTTGCTAGTAATATAGTGATTAAAAGAATTACTATTATGCTACCTTCTATGACTTTTAAGTTAAAGCTCGTCATTTATTTCGGTACTTACCATTGCTAATAGTTGTCATTTTACTTCAATTGATTTCCCAACTTAATCTAGGTTTTTATTTTACTAAAAAAGAATTGTTATTATGTTTTAATTTAATAAATTCTATATTAACTTCAATAGCTTGTTCAATGTTGTATTTTACTAGAAAATGTTATTTTTCTTCACCCAAATGATTTCTAAAATAAACTCATCATTCTCATTGATTTCCTACTTGGTCTAGAAACTATATGTTTTACTTAATGATATATAAATAAAATCTCGTGAACATCCTAATTAGCATTTGACACGGATATTATGTACCGAGTAGCAAGTGGATTTTGTCGTGTAAAGTGAGATGGAAAGATGTGGGCACAAGATGCCATGTGTGTTAAAGGTTTGGAAGTTGTGATTTATGATGTGAGATTACGAGAAGTAGGATTGTTGAAATTATGTATTAGAAATGATTTTATTGGTTGAGTTGAGTTGAGTTAACATCGTTTCCCTGCTTGACAACATTTATACTTCATTCGTACCCCAACTATGTTGTTGTTTAATTACTTGGTTATTTCTCGTTTCCATTCATGTTTCCCTTATCGTACTACTATGTGTAATCTGATTTATGTCTATTATTGGCATTTTGTTGATATTCCTTCCTTGTTAGCTTTATGTCATATCTTGCACAGGTTTAGATGTTCAGTGTGTGTCTTGACATGGCCTCGTCACTACCCTACCGAGGTTAGGCTTGATACTTACTAGGTACCACCGTGGTGTACTTATGTTATGCTTCTACACATTTTTTGTGCAGAACCAGGTACTTCGGATCGAGTCGGTTTTGAGACTTATGCTTGATATGGGTAGGGACTTCAAGGTACACCCGTCGAGCATTCGCAGGCTCCGAAGTCACCCTCTATTGTATTTATTTCCATTATTTCCTTCTATTCGGTAACAGTGTTGTATTCGTTAGTTAAATGTACTCCTAGAAAGGCTTATGACTTGTACTACCAGTTTTGGGCTATTGTATCATGTTGAGACTATTAGAACACTTAGAAATTCCTGGTTACCTAGTTTTAGAGACTAGGTGTCATCACGACTCCTTCAAAGGGATTTTGAGTTGTGATAAGTTTGTATCATAGCTCTAGGTTCATAGGTACTTCGAGTCATAAGCAGGCTTAGTAGATTCTTGCGGATCGATACGGAGACGTCATTACTTATCTTCGAGAGGCTACATAAACTATTAAGAAATTCCACCTCGTTCATTCCTTATTATGCGACATTGATTCAGCTCGAAGCATATATCTTATGTTCCTTTTGTATCCACTCGTGTATCATATTGCACACTCTATATCAGCAAGGCACTACTGTTTATGATTTTGTGGATGAGCTACGAGGGACCTAGGGATGCTCAAACATTGTCTCAACGTGTTGTCCAGACTGAGGATGTAGAGGTATTTAGAGACTGTTCAGTTTTTCACATGGGGGTGCAGCGGGTTCTGGTATCTGCTTGATAAGTATAAGCTTGGGAAGGTTTAATTGGTTGACTAGTGGTCGTGATCGTGGTAGGTTCACGAGGTGGATGTTGATTGAGGATAGGTGGTGTTATTGATTATGTGGTTCGTATGGGATTTCTACTCGGTGGAAGGTACATTTTATCATTCAAGGCACTGAAGGAAGCGAGTGCGGCTGCCACGAGAATGGACGTGCGCTTAGTAGATGACTTGGAGTACCTTGTGATTGGTGTTATACGAGATGTGAAATTTAGTTTTGCGGATCATCAGATGTTTTTTTCTATGGTTTCGCGCCAAGTGGGGGAGTCCACTAGCAGCATTCAGATTGCAGTTCAGGTGTTACATCAGGTTTGGTTGGAGATGTGTATATATATGATATTGGAAGGTTCCCCGAAATTTGCATACGATTAAGGTCTTAGATCCTGCATGGGATGATGTTGAGGTTTACGGTGTTTCTACGTCATTAATGAATCTACATTTCAGTATCAAAAGGGGGTCGGAGAAACAACTTCAGATTCATAGAAGGTCTATTCAGCGTGGGCATCTTGTTTGCGGCATTATGGGGGTGCTTAAGAGGAAATACAGTGATTTATGAGCTTCTGGGCTACGTGGTTCGTGCTAGGATTTTCTACATTGGGCTTTGGTTGGGATCATTGTGTGTCGACACGGAGAAGTGTTACCCTAGAGGAAAGACGAGGGGTATTCGAAGAAATGGGTCATCTCTTTGGTGTTGGGTCAGCATACAATGGACGTAATTGGTCCTTTTTGAATGGGAATTCTCTATCGGCATTTGTGGCAATACTTTTGGGTTGTACAGTTTGTGTGACTCACTAGAGTCGGGGAGATGCGGTCCTGATGGACTAGTTGCGTGCGGGCGAGTCTCGGATAGTTCTTGATAGTGTTGGCCATGGCTTGAGTCGGTTGTCTGCTATGGGCATGAGGGATATATTGTACATTATGGCTTTCTCCGAGATGGATATTAGAAGTTAATAGAGTGCTGGCATTATTGGATATCATATGCGAAGAGCTTGCATTTTAGGAAGGCACCTTGTGTTATGGGTTGCAGATGCTTGGTTAGTGGTATAGTGATTACGACGTTTTGAGGCTTCTGAGGTTAAGGTTTTGTTACGCGACTGGAAAAATCTACATGGGTGCTTTAATAAGATGATGGGGTGTGAGTGATACATCAGCCATTCGAGTAGCGTAGTTGAGATCGGGTATGGAAATCTTGTTGCAGATTGTGAAGAAATGTTGAGAATGGGATAACTAATGGCATAGATTGTCGATAGATTGATATGGACTTTCGGAAGGATATTTACCTATTTGGGAATGATCAGGATTTGGTTTGCGGGTTATTTGAAAGCCCAATGGGAATGTGTATTTTATAACATATCAGGTTTGGGTACTCTTGTGAAGTTGATATCATGGTTATGTTACCGGGCATAATGGATACTATTTGTGCCCCTGGCCTATGTTATGTACTTCTATCTTATGCGATAATGGGATATGAGGTTGTATGATTATTCTCCACGCATGTTGTAATTCTATTTAGGCCTTATGGCGATATGGGCAAGATAGCCCCGGTAATGTTGATTTGCTCATTGCACCTTAGTTGTGCTTGTTTTCTTCCATGTTGTTCTATTTCTATTCATTTCCCACAGTTATACTTGTGCACTCTATTGTGCTTGATATCAGCATTCATGTGATCAGTGAACCCAAGCACTTTTGCTCGATGAATATCCCTATGTGGACTGATATATTTGGGGTCAGGCTGCACGTCGCAATGGATGTTATGTGAGATACTCTTCCATGTGTTTATTTTGTGTTCCATTTCCCCTCTGTGGGATAAGTTGATAAAATTGTACTTTGTCATTATATTGTTGCACTTGTTAGATAATCCTCGTACCTTGCTTTCCTTCTATTTTGCTACATGCCTGGGTTATTGCCCGTTTGGTGTATAGACTGTGTTATGTGAGAATTTGTGTGGTTCCGTAATGAGTTGTTAGTTGGGTTGCTAGCATTGGCTGAGAATATGTTCTTTAACCTGAGTTTCGCTCTATCGTTTTAGGGTGAGGAGTGGTTGGAAGGATGATGTTATTTCCGCTAAGATTTGGGCAATGACTCTTGAGGGACGTGAGAGCTTCTTGGCTTGTTGAATTCGTGGGTTGTTGTGAGTTTTTGCATGTTTCTTGTATCTTGGACGACATCGTAGAGGTCCAGAACAAAGTTTTATTCAATATGATTGCCGGCATCCAGATTGTTATTGGGTAGCTATATGGTAAGAGAATATTACTATGAGCATTTGAGTTGTGTGAATCATCATGTGATTGTGCCCTGGGTTGAAATTGTGGCTCGATTCCGCTTGTTCGGGTTTATACAGTGTATTGATGCAGTTCAGATCCTATGATGAGTTTCAGATGTTGAGGGTTGGATTATGTCCTAAGTTTATGAGCTAAGAAAGAAGTGAGACCTTCAGTTAAATTGCGTTATCATGCCTACATAGTTTGGGGGGATGGGGAATCACCCTCAGGTGTATGTATGGTGAGCTCATGTAGTGATTTGATAGATTTGGAATGACTCCTAGCACGTTCGAGAACTGATAGGTTATACGTACCTTCGTTTTATGTTTTGATGATCTAACAAACCTATTGTCAAGAACCAGATAAGGAACCTGATTCACTTTTGGTACACATTCTCAAGTGCATGAAAAAAACCTGACTCAAGCTGGAGAGAGTTGTCAGAATTTCAGAAGTTAAAGAATCAACACAGGGAACAGATGATCTTGGGTTCCTCTGGTGGCTGTACGATGTCAACTCTCCACAATTGGAAAGTGACTGACTGCACTGCGCACGCAAACAGTACATCACAATGCAGCAGTCATTTCCACTGGGAAGGACCTTGTACTATTAAGTGCTTACATCATTCAAGTGATGTCATCAATTTTATATTAACATTAAAACCATAACAAAACATCACTTGAACACTAGAGAATTTACTCAAGCACTCCAAGTGATTGATTATCCTGAACGATTCTCCAGTGCATCAAGAACAAAGTACAACGCTGCTACGGACCAATTCCCATAGCAAGTCTATAGTAGAGATGTAACTTTGTAATAGTTGTTCATTGTAATTCCTATTTAGCTTGTCTAGAATCATTGATTAGGAAACTTCAGTGTTTGTGTCGTGGCTAGAGTTAGTCATGTGTTGAAGTCTTTTTAATAGTTGTATTACAAAGTGGCTTGTAATAGGTGTGTTACAAGTTAGTGAGGGATTAATTACTTAATTCCTAGGTTACATAGTTTGTAATCTAAAAGTTTCTCATAGTGAAGTTGAAATCCTACAAGTGTAGGTCGTGATATTTAATTCCATTGAGTCGGGAATTTTCTACATAAAAGTTCTCAGTGTTATTTACAATATGTTGTGTGTGTATAATCTGTGGAAACTAATAGAGAACCGGTTCTCTATATAGTTTGGTGGACCCTCAAATTCTATCAATTGATATCAGAGCAGGTTCTTTCTCTGAGGCTAACACCTAGAATGGATGCTCCACCAAACTTCGAAGAAGGTCAATATACTTACAGGTTACCTAGGCTCAATGGTCAATACTATGGGTGATGGAAGACTAGGATGCATGACTTCATCATGGCTGAAGACTCAGAGTTGTGGGATGTTATCTGTGACGGACCCTTTTTCCCTATCAAGACGGTTGGAGATCCAGCTGTAACGGTTCCTAAGACAAGAAAGGAGTTCAATGATGCTGATCGAAAGGCCATAGAGAATAATTTTCGTGCAAAGAAAATTTTTGTATGTGGAATAGGTTCTGATGAATACAACAGGATATCGGCTTTTCAATCTACAAAAGAAATATGGGAAGACTTGCATACATCTCACGAGGGAACCACATAGGTGAAGAAATCCAAAATCGACATGCTCACCACTGAATATGAGCTCTTCATAATGAATGAATCTATCCAAGATATGCACACTCGATTCACTTTCATCATCAATGAGCTGCACTCACTTGGTGAAATCATTCCTAGGAACAAGGTCGTAAGAAAAATCCTTAGCATGCTACCCAGATCTTGGGAAAGTAAAGTATATGCCATCACTGAGGCGAAGGATTTGCAGACACTGACCATAAACGAGCTTGTTGGAAACTTTAAGCCTTAAGAAATGAAGAAGAAGAAGACAAACGGTGAAAAAAGAGAACCCAAAAGGGAAAAGAACCTGGTTCTTAAGACAGAAAGCAATGACTCAAGTGGTGAAGACAATGATATGGCATACCTGACAAGAAGATTTCAGAAAATGGTTCGCAGGAATGGAGGTATCTCAAAAAGGGGCAGTACTAGCAAGCCAAAGAATTATGACCTTTATCATAAATGTGGGAAGCCAGGACACCTGCCCTCTCCTAAAGCAAGATCATTTCAAGCACAACTCAGATAAAGCAGCCAAGAGGAACCCAGTTCCTGATAAGCGCTTCAAGAGAAAGAATGTCGCTGACAATGTTGTGAAGCAAGATCTTGCTGCATGGGGAGACTCCTCCAGCAAGTCTGAAGAAGTAAATGATTGTGGTGATAGTTCAATGATGGTAGTCGAAAGGGAAACAACTGAGTATGACTCAATCTTTGCTTTTATGGCTCAATCAGATGACGATGAAGATGATGAAATGATGAGGTAAATTTTCTGGATGTTCAGAGAAATCTGAAATCCTACCCTCCTACAAAACTCATGTCATTAGCAAATGTATTAATTGATTCTTACCATAATCTTATAAATGATAAGGATGCTCTAACTATGGAATTAGGAGATGTTGAACAAACCAGAGATGACCTGGTAGTTGTTGTAGTTGATTTGAAAGAAACAATAAATAATCTAAAAATGAAAAGGATGCCTTAACCGAGAAAGTCACTAGCATAGAACATGAATGAGATGATCTAGTGATGGTAGTGGTTAACTTAAAAGAAACCATTAAGTGTGTTGGTAAAGAAAAAGAAGCCTTAATTGAGAAAGTTGCTAACATTGAGCAAGAAAGAGATGACCTGGTAGTGGTGGTAGTAGACTTGAAGGAGACAATTGAGGAACTTCAAATGGAAAGTAGTCCTGGAAATTCTTAAAAAGGAGAGGAAGTTGCAAGTGAGGCACACAATAAGCTTGAAAATAAGTTGAATTTGGTAAAGACAAGTCTGTGTGCTGAACTTGAGAAAAACATACAGCTTCAGGTAGAACTAGGAAGAGTGAAGATTGATCTTGAAAAATCTCTTAAGTGGACCTAGTCCTCTGATGCTATTAGTGCCATGTATGTTAACAATGGGGAAAACAGGCAGGGAATTGGATTTCAAAGGGAGAAGACCCCCTACGTCCCTCATAGCAAGTATGTTATTGTGCCCGACAATTGGTTGTGTACCCACTGTGGTAACAATGGGAACTTCAAGTAAAACTGCAAGGCCAGGGTTCGGTCTCATCAAAAAAATAAAATCTTTGCTGAGAGACTAACTACTGCTAGAGGACCTAAACGCATATTACCTGCTTGGACTAAAAGAGCACTCATTCATCACTTTCCTCATTACAAAGGACCCAAACTTGTTTGGGTTCCTAAATCTAACCTTTGATTTTCTTGTGTAGGGAGCAGAGAAAAGGAGCAGCCAACACTGGTACATGGACAATGGCTGCTCAAAGAACATGAATGGAAATACAATGGATTTTTTTTTGGACTGAAATCCCTGCAAGTAGGGAGTGTATCCTTAGGAAATGGCAAAAAGGGATACATTCTAGGAGTTGGAAGGATCGGGAAGTCACTCACTCAATTGAGAACGTGTACTATGTCAATGGCCTGAAGTACAGTCTCTTGAGTGTTTCCTAAATATGTGACAAGGGAAACAAGGTGGAATTCTTGACTAAGATATGCACAGTCACCAACCTTGTAACTGGTGAAGTGGTTCTTGTGGCTAAAATATACAAAAATATTTATGTTGCGGATTTTGAGTCTCTACAAAGTGGTGATCTGAGCTGTTTGAGAGCGGTCGGTGATGATGTTGAACTATGGCATAGAAGGCTGGGGCATGCGAGCTTCTCTCTACTATATAAGCTAGTCCAGAAGGACCTGGTTTGTGGTCTGCCCAAGTCAAGCTTCAAAGAGCACAGAATGTGTGATGCCTTCGCAAGAGGAAAGCATGTTAAATCCTCATTCAAGCCCAAAAAGGTCAGCACCTCAAAGCCACTTGATCTTCTTCATATGGATTTATGCGTACCAATGAGGGTGCCAAGCAGAGGAGGAAAAAGAAAACATCTTTGTGATAGTGGATGATTACTCCAGATTCACTTGGACTCTGTTCCTCAGAACTAAGGATGAAACCTTTCAAGTATTTGTGGATTTTGTGAAGAATATTCAAGTAAATATGGGATCAAAAGTTGCATGCATTAGATCAGATTATGGGCCAGAATTTGATAATGCAAGATTCAATGAATTCTGTTTTGAAAATGGCATCACCCATAACTTCTCAGCTCCAAGAACGCCACATCAAAATGGAGTTGCGGAAAGGAAGAACGGGACTCTTGAAGATATGGCACAGATAATGTTGATTGAAAGTGGGATTGAAAAGAATTTATGGGCAGAAGCTATCAATACTGATTGTTATTTGGTGAACAAGTGCATAATCAGGCCTCTTTTGAACAAAACACCTTATGAGTTGTTGAATGAAAGGAAGCCCAAGCTGACTCATTTGAGGACTTTTGGCTATAAATGTTATGTTCTCAACAATGGAAAGGAACAACTCGAAAATTTGATGCCAAGAGTGATGAAGGAATCTTCCTGGGTTACTCATCTCAGAGTAAAGCTTACAAGGTATAAAACAAACGAACCAAATGTGTTGAGGGCAGTGTACACGTGATCTTTGATGAGTCTCATCTCTCCTGTGAAAAGGACAAGAACGATGATCAAGATGGAAAACCTTTATTGGTTGCAGGTGAAGTTATCGACATGGCAAATGGGAAGTCTGACATGATGACCCATGTCAAGGAGTTCAGTGAAGACAATACAACCACTTCCCCATCTATTAAAGAAGAACCTGGTTCCACAATTACAACAACTGAAGCTGAAAGTAGAGTTGTTGATGTAGCTCAAGTTACTTCACTTGCTGCAGACAAAAGCATCCAAGAAAATCAGTCAGTCATACCCAGTTCCTCTACCAATGAGATTCAAGTGCCAAACTGGAAGCACAATAGTTCACATCCTCTTGACAACATAATCACCCCTTTTGATTCATGAGTTCAAACCAGATCTAAAGCCAGAAAATAACTTGCCTTTTTAGCATTCCTCTCCCCAATAAAACCCAAAAATATCAAGGAAGCTTTGAAATATGTAGACTGGATTACAGCTATACAAGAGGAGCTGCATCAATTTGAGAGAAAAAAAGTATGGCACCTGGTTCCCAAACTTGGAGACCGTACCATCTTAGGGACCCGGTGCGTATTCAGGAATAAGCTTGATGAGTTTGGGAATACAACAAGAAACAAGGCAAGGCTTGTAGTTCTTACAATCATAAAGAAGGAATTATGATGAGACATTTGCTCCAGTTGCTCGAATGGAGGCTATCATAATTCTCATTGCCTTTGCATCTCATATGGAATTCACACTGTTCCAAATGGATGCCAAAAGTACATTCCTGAATGGCTTTCTAAAAGTAGAAGTTTATGTCAAGCAACCACCAGGATTTGAGTGTCATGAGCACTGAACATGTGTTCAAGTTGGACAAAGAATTATATGGGTTGAAGCAGGATCCTCGAGCGTGGTATGAAAGGTTGTCAAAGTTTCCTTTAGAAAATGGTTTTACAAGAGGAAAAATTGACAACACCTTTTTTCTGAAGAAATGAGGGAAGAACCTGCTCATTATTCTGGTATATGTTGATGATATCATTTTGGGGCAACAGCTGATTCTCCATGTGAAGAGTTTGCAAAACTCATGGGAAGTGAGTTTGAGATGAGCATGATGGGAGAGTTGAATTTCTTCTTGGGACTTCAAGTGAAGAAGTCCACAAAGGGAACATTTATAAGCCAGCAAAAGTACATCAAGGAGCTTCTACTAAGATTTTACATTGAAGCATCAAAAGTGATCGACGCTCCAATTGCCACTACTACACGTCTAGATATGGATGAACCTGGTTCTTCTACCAATAAAACCATGTATAGAGGCATCATTGTGTCTCACTGCAAGTAGACCAGAAATTGTATTCAACGTGGGTCTTTATGTAAGGTTCCAGTCAAATCCAAAAGAATCTCATCTGAAGGCTGCTAAAAGAATTTTGAGATATCTTAAAGGGACACAGGACCTGGTTCTCTACTATCCTTCAGGTGATAATTTTGATCTTATTAGGTATGCTGATGTTGATTATGCAGGTTACCTGGTGGACGGGAAAATCACTTCTGGAATGGCACACTTTCTGGGTTCCTGCCTTATCTCATGGGGTACAAGGAAGCAAAATTCAGTGGCACTACAACTGAAGCAGAATATGTAGCAGCTGCTTCCTGTTGTGCTCAACTGTTGTGGATCAAACAACAGCTGGAAGACTTTGGAGAGTACACTAAACGTTTACCTATCTTGTGTGATAATACAAGTGCACTCAACATAGCCAAAAATCCAGTCCAACACAAGAGGACCAAGCACATTGATGTACGCCATCACTTCCTCAAAGACAACGTCGAAAAAGGGATTATTTGTATGAATTTTTGCAGCACTGAAGATCAAATTGCAGACACATATACCAAAGCCCCGAGCAGAGAACCTTTCGAGAGAAACTGCCGGGCACTGGGTTGATAAAGCCCAACTGAGGACCTGGTTCCCAATATATGGCTATGAAAGTCACATACAGGTAAAACAAGCTAAAAGTGTTTTCTGGCCAAGTCTATCTCACTTCTATACCGTTACAAGTACACGCGCATGATGATTACAGAGCACCTGATGTAGTCCATAGTGGTAAAAATGGGTTAAGCTGACTTGAAAGACTTGTCAGGGAACCTGGTTCTCATGACACAGGTTAGTAGCCTCTTCTTTTCTCATACTCAATTTAAAGAGAATAAAAACAATGCCACATCATCAGCTTTTCTGTCTCTTTATGTCACGTCTTTTCATTCAAATCGTTTCACCTGCCTCTGAACGACCCAACTCCACAAGGACTTGCCGCCGTTTCAGAACCGGTCCCTCTGTTCCTCATAAATACATACATCACCATCATAACCCTCCACTTCCAAAATTCAAACTTTTTCTTGTCTTCTCTCTTCCTAACTCTCAAAAGCATATTCAGTAAACCCTCACCATGTCTGAAAATCAAACAATCCCTAATATACCTGATGTTAACCCTATTGAGTCCTCACCTGTCAAAACTCCGTCGGTCGATTCCTCTCCCGCCACTGTCTCTAGTCCTAACCCTAGACCAGAGTCTCCACCACACTTCACTCCTCTTTCTACCCACTTAAATTTTGGTCCTCATCCAAGTCGCATAGAGTCGAACAAGCCTGAGAATGTCAGTCTTCCTCCAACTCCGCCGAAAAAGCAAAGTGAACAGGGTAATCAGGGAGGTATGGTTTCAGAGGAAAACCACGGAAAGTCGTCTTCTACGATGGAAGTACCTTCGAGTGTCACCCCAATGATCAGTCCAAAAAAAGCTGAGGCAACTGTAACAGGTTGCGATCCCATAGGTATCTCTGCCTCCTCTGTTACTATTTCCATGGAACCTCAAGAGAGGGAGGCTATAGAGAATAATACACTATCCATTGTTGCTGAGGGGGTGGTTATAGAGGAAGGTTCAGGGAAGCCTGAGTCTCAAGGGGAAGAGCCTCAACCCATAATAAGGGAAGGAGCATTTGTGCCATTTGAACATCCGGCACAGGAAGATACTACCGGGGTTCCACATGATGGACATGATCCCTCTCATGAGGATCCAGGTCAGGAATCATCACCCCAGGTCAGTATTCACCCTGCTCCTTCTCCTCACTTCTATGTTGAGCCTCTGAATATGGTAGTACCTGAGATGAAGTCTAGTAGTGAAGAGGACCTAGATGATATGGTGATTAGTAGCTTTATTAGGGTAAGGAAGCCAGTGGCAACTCTAGAGCCACCTCCCAAGCCACCCACTACACGGTTACAGAAAAAGGAGGCTCTAGAATCTGCTCTCAAGAAAAGCCAGATGAGTCAAAAGAACAAGAGGTTAGTCAAGTATGGAAAGGTTGTAGTAGATAAGGATGTTCCTGTAGTTGCTGTTGATGAGGAAGCCGAAGAGGAACCTAGTTCCTTAACTCGCAGGCCTTTGAGGCAGAAGCATACTCTCTCTCAATCTAACAAGCACACTTCTACAAGTGCTGAGAGTCCTTCTAAGAGTATTGATGCTACCCCCAATGAAAAGATGGTGAAGATTTCTAGTGAAAAAGTAGTGAAAGTAAGAAGTGACAAGTTGGATGATGAAGAAGTGGAAGTTTCTGGTGAGCACATGCATGTGAAGTCCGTTGAAAAGGGCCAGTCCAGTTGCAGGTCAGTGAAGAGAAGGTTGATTGATGATGAGGAACCCGGTTCCTCCAAAAAGAAAAAAAATTGGTGAATGTTCTAGAAAGGAGAAGCTAAGATACCAAAAGGTGTTGTGGAGTCGCACATTAGCCCCTAAGATTTTGGAGATGGATGGTATGCGATAGTTGGTCGAAATATGTGGGTTTCAGCAGTGGGCACATTTGTTCAATATTGATTTGCCAAAGGTGTACGAGGAAGAGGTACATAGCTTTTATGCAGACCTCTTCACAGTTGAAACTGATCACATTTGTGCCTTGGTGAATAGTGTGGACATAGTGATGGATTCTGTTATGTTGGGACAGATTCTTAAGGTTCCTGCTGAGGGGTTTGTATTGGTAAAAAAGAGCTTCACACGTGTAATAATTTTTTATGACTCAGCAGTCTATGTGGAGCAATGAAAACACGACAGTTGGACAGGACTCTATGAAGAGGTACGAAGAAAAGAGGCACGACACAACATACCCACGAGGTAATTAGCTATGAAAATCTCAACCTGATTGAGAAGATGAAGAGACACAGTCAGAATGAATTCGGGCAGAATAAAGAGCAGATTCGGAGATCTTCAATTAATGAGCCACACGCAACAGTTAGGGTTACTCATTGTAACGTTACATTAAAGCCATAATTAGTCATTAATGCTCAATCACTGAAAAGGGTAGACGGTATATTAAGAAATTCCCTATATAAGGGAGTAAAATATAACTTGTAAGACACATTCGAACAACTATTGCAATACATTTACCTTTCGTGCATCTTATTGTTTTCCTTTTACGTATTTACTTACAATTATTAGTTCTACCTTGGTTATCAGAAACTCGTGTTCTTCCTAAAAATAGCTTTGGGCAAAGGATCTAATTCTTTGGTTAAACAAATTGGTTCCGTTACCGGGAAATCTAATAATCTCTGTTTACTTTCAAACAATATTCTATGAACTATGTCGAACTCCAACGACAATAACCAACAAAGGGATGGAACTCCATCACCTTTAGGAACCCCACGAGGTTCAAGGGAGCAATCCACAGAAAGATCCAACAACAATAACAATGGTAACGATCAAACAGGAGAACAAGATCAGGTGAAGCAAATGATTGTAGAGTATGTAAGCCTAGCTTTGCAAGAATTTGCGAGGAGGTTACCGGCTGCATCACCTACACCACCCCCTAACAAAACTATAACCATGGAAAATCTACAGTCTGGGTTAGCAAACTCAGGAAGTGGGGGTACTCCTAATGAGCCCCTCGAAGCAAGACCAGGTATGTCTAATAATCCAGAATTACATTCTTTATTACTAACCTTGCAGAAACAGGTGAAGGAACAAAATGAAGTACTTCTGGGTGATAAGGTTCGATGGCCCAAAGAAATGAGGTCCAATCCAAATAAAAGGAGCCCATATTTCTGGTGTGAGTTCCATAATGATCATGGACACAAAACGACAGGTTTTGCAAGGTGAGGTAGAGCAATTATTGAAACAGGGCTACCTGACAGAATTGTTTAGTGAAAAAGGTAAGCAGACATACATGAAGAACAGGCAGGAGCCCCCAAAACCACCATCTCCAAAACGAACAGTCAACGTGATACACGTAGGTGAAGAGGTGAACACAGTGGTCTGCAAAATAACCACAAAGTTCACAATTACACACGGGAAGCGGATTCGTGAAGAAGATTTGGAAGTAGACAATATATCCTTCGATGATACAGATATCAATGGATTAATGCTTCCTCACAATGACGCTCTGGTAATATCCTTACTTATACATGTCAATAACGTAAAAAGAGTGTTGATTGATCCAGGTAGTTCAGTCAACATCATTTTGCTAAGAGTCGTGGAAGAAATGCTACTGGGGAATCGAGTAATCCCAAAAGCGCGAGCCATATCAGGGTTTGATAACTCTACGGTTATAACGAAAGGGGAAATTGATCTTAGCACTTATGATGAGGGAGTAATCAAAAGTACCAGATTCCAAGTCATTGATACTGACATGGCATATAACGTAATCATGGGAAGTTCATGGATCCACGACATGAAAGCAATACCATCTACCTTGCATCAGGTAATTAAATTCTCTTTCAAATGGGGAATTCAACATATTAGAGGCGATCAAAAAAATTCGAGGAATATAAATTCCGTGGTACACTACAAAAAAAATAGAAGCGGAAGAATCAAAAGATAGCTCCCAAACAGAAGACATTTCCCAAACAGGTATGGAAGAAATTATTGCCCAAACAGGTATGGAAGAAATTATTTCCCAAATAGGTACGGAAGAAGATAGTCATGAGAAGGTGAATCAAGTCACCACAGAAGATGTATCAAACCACACAAACGTAGATTCCAGACCTGATGTCATTCAACAACCAGAGGAGGATGAACACATCAAAACAACCACGGAAGAACTCAAAGTTGTTCCGTTTTTCGAACAAAAGCCTGAACGGAAAGTTCACATAGGCACGAGGCTAAATCCCAGCCGAAGAGGTGATTTAATTGATTATTTAAAAGCTAGCGCAGATTGCTTTGCATGGTCCCATTCAGATATGACAGTATCCCGCCATAAGTGATGACTCATAAACTAAATGAAGCTCCATCCTTCGTACCTGCCAAGCAAAAGAAAAGAAAGCAAGGACCGTTCCAAGAACCAAGTGATTAACTAAGAGGTAAAAAAATGTTTGAAAATTGGTTCAATACGTAAGGTAACATACCCTAACTGGTTAGCTAATACTGTAGTGGTGCCTAAAAAATGGTAAATGGAGAGTATGTGTAGATTACACAGACTTAAATAAAGCATGCCCCAAAGATTCATTCTCATTACCACAAATAGACCAAATGATTGATGCCACTGTTGGTCATGAATTGTTAAGCTTTCTAGATGCGTATTCTAGTTATAATCAGATAAAAATGGATCCCTCAGACGAGAAAAAAACTTCCTTTATTACAGGGACTTACTGTTACAAAGTCATGCCTTTTGGCCTGAAAAATGCTGGAGCCACATATCAGAGGCTAGTAACCAAGATGTTCCAAGAACATCTGGGAAAGACGATGGAGGTTTACATCGATGACATGCTGGTAAAATCAACATACGCGGAAGATCATTTCCAGCACCTTTCTATTACCTTTGAAATTTTACGCAGGTATAATATGAAATTGAACCCAGAAAAATGCGCCTTTGGCGTAGAATCAGGTAAGTTTTTGGGTTTTCTTGTATCAAATAGAGGAATTAAGGTAAATCCTGCTCAAATTAAAGCTATAGAGGAAATACCCAATATACTTACGAACAAAAAGGAAGTCAAAGACTAACAGGCAGAATTACAACCTTAGGAAGATTTATTTCTAGGTCTTCGGTGTGATGACCCAAAAGGTCATCCTAAGTAATTCCAGCTAAATCTGTGTTCCGAGGCCTCGAAAGCCTCCGTTAATCTCACCTCGATATGCGTGCGTAGCCCGAGCAGGAAGCCGGGAAGCTTCCATGTGAAAATTTGATAAAAATGAGATTTTTGAATTGAATAATTGAATAAAGTTGACTTTGGTCAACATTTTTGGTAAACGGATCCGGACCCGTGATGTGACGGTCCGGAGGGTCCGTAGGAAAATATGGGACTTGGGCGTATGCCCGGAATCGAATTTCGAGGCCCCAAGCCCGGGAAATGAATTTTTAAAGAAAACTATTTTCTGAAAATAATAAAGGATTGNCGGATCCAAGTGAGGAAAAATGGAGTTAATGAACTTGTGGGGTTTCTAAAGAATTTGAAATGTGGCTTGAGAGGTGATTTTATGTTCCCGAGGTCCGAATGAAATTTCGAGACCGGGAATAGTTCTGTTGTGTCGTTAATAACTTATCTGAAAAATTTGAAGTCATTTCGAGTGGTTTAGGCCGGTTCGGCGCGTTGAAGTGAATTCTAGAATT
>ML256481.1:2150-39443 GCA_005239495.1 Nicotiana undulata | reverse complement strand
AAGGGGAAAACATCAATCAATATCACAACAATTGCTCGGCAAGGGTCTCAGCTATAACCAATCTCTTCAATATACATATATTTTACAAATGGGTTCCCAACCGAACCAATACATCATGAGTTCATCAACCAAGTCTTCCAACAACAAACAACTCCCAAATAGAGACATTTTCATAACATAATGAATCATGAAAGTAGCAACAAGGTTTCTATCCGAAATAGACTCACGGGCATGCTTGACACACAATGCATAGGTACTCGTCACCTCACCTATGCATTGAACATGATGAACACATAGCACATAGCACACAATACCTATTCCCTCACCAAAGTTAGGCAAGACACTTACATCGGGTCCAAAAATAGCAATCAAGCCTCTAATACCGCCTTTGCTTTAGAATCCGACTCCGAAACGATACTATCTAGGCATAATCAAATCAATATTATCAATAATGACTCATTAACACAATCCCATAGCCTAATATACAATTCCTAGCATTCTTCCAAAAATATCAAAATTTGACCCCGGGCCCGCTTGGTCCAAACACGAGGCTCAGACCAAAACTCGATCACCCATACCCCCACGAGTTAGAATATATAATTTGTTTTGAAATCCAACCCCAAATTGAGGTTGAATTACCCAAAATTCCCAAAAACCTAACTCTATCCAAAACCCCTAATTTCTACTTTGATTTTAGGATTTTAGGCCTAGATTCTAGTGATTAGGGAAGAGAAGTGGAAGAAATTGGTGTTAGAGACACTTACCCAAAAGGTTATGTAGGTAGAATAGCTTGGGGGGTCGTCAATGGGGTCTTGGAGAAGAAGGACTTGATGAAGAAGTGGAAATCCCGAAATAACATTATGTTTTGACTTAAGGAAATAACTGGGCGATTTTGTTCTCTGCGATCGCGGAAGAAGGGCTGCGATCGCAGAGCTATAGGAATCCCTACAATGCGACCGCAGACGGAAGGCTGCGATCGCGGAAGGTCAACTCCACATACCTCTGCGATCGTGGAGGAAAAAGGCGCGACCGCAGAGAAGAACCACCTAGCCCCCACCCAATTCCCCTAGTACACTACGCGATCGCGAAGAAGGAATGCGATCGCAGAACATCTGGGCTCCCTACACTGCGATCGCGGACCCACCCATTCGATCGCAGAGGACATCAGACCCCCTCCCCTCACTCAACTCTATGCGATCGCAGAGCTAGACCTGCGATCGCACTGAACAACACCAGACACCAGATATGGACTTCTACACCAGAAATTCTAGGTCCTTTTCCACCCCGTTAGCTACCCGAAACTCACCCGAGCCCTCGGGACTCAAAACCAAAAACACAAACGACTCTAAAATCATCCTACGGACTTATTCAAGCTTTTAAATCACCAAAATATCATCAAAATCAATGGATTAAACCACAAAATTCATAGAATTTTCTTAAAATTTCATAAGGCTTAATTATTCAAATTTTGATCCGAATCACGTCATTTCAAGTCCGTTTTACACCAAATTTAACAAATAAGTCACATAACATATATTAAACCTGTTCCGAGCTCCGGAACCATAATACGGGCCCGGTAACACATTTTTCACATCAATTATCATTTTCAAAAACCTTTATTATTTTCAAAAAACAATTTTCTTTAAAAATTCATTTCCCGGGCTTGGGACCTCGGAATTCGATTCCGGGCATACGCCCAAGTCCCATATTTTCCTACGGACCCTCTGAAACCGTCAAATCACGGGTCCGGGTCCGTTTACCAAAAATGCTGACCAAAGTCAACTCTATCCATTAATCATTATAAAATTCCATTTTCATCAAGTTTTCACATAAAAGCTTCCCGGCAACATGCCCAGGTTGCGCACGCATATAGAGGTGAGATTAATAGAGGCTTTTGGGGCCTCGGTACACAGATTTAGCTAGATTTACTTAGGATGACCTTTTGGGTCATCACATGTACAAGTGTAAATCCCAAAACCCGGAATGTCACATGATAGTCACAAGCTTTTATACAGTAGTAGCTCTATACAACGGGAAAGAAAATATACCTAGAGATCTCTATCTAGTCCGTAATAGAAGGTAACTCGGAGGACTCTGTGGACGCGGTAGAATTACCTTACGGTCTCCTCGGAACAACTGCGACGACCACTAGCCACATGGCTGAGAACCCGAACCTGGATCTGCACATGAAAAATATGTGCACGAAAGGGCATGAGTACACCACGTTCGGTAGCCAGTAAGTGCCAAGCCTAATCCCAGTCAAGTAGTTACGAGGTCAGGTCAAGGCTCTACTGGATTTATAAATAAACAGTTTAAATAATACGAAAAAGAATAGTTCTAAAGTAAACAGTTAAAGTGAATAAGCTGAAATAAGACAGTAAAATTGAGCCCTTGGCTTAGCACAACGTATCACACAATGGAATCTCCGGGGATACCGTCCCGTAGTTCCATTTATAAATATGTAGTACAGGGGAGGGGGGACTCCCAGAATATGTTTGTAGTCCCCAATTTAAATGTGCAAATGCTGGGGGATCTCCTGGAATACGTCTGTAGTCCCCATTTTAAATACGAAATGCGAAGTAAATGCCAATAAACATCGATTCTAACAGTACATAAAAAATACAGGTACGAAAGCAGGGAAAAACTAACTAAACATGGCGCATAAAGTGTCATTTAAGCAATTTAATATGGAAACAATAGGCATCCTTTCCTAATCTAAGATGATCAATTAAGCACGTAGAAATGATGTAATAGAAGAACAAGGCACTATATAATTTTTGAAGGAAAAGTGGAATTGTTTCAAAAATTTCCCGTGTATGTACTCGTCACCTCACGTACACGGCGCCCACACAACAATTATATCAAAACAACCTAGGGAAAATTCACCAACACTGAGTTAGGAAAGCCACTTACCTCGACTGCTCTACTCAACTCGAAACCACGTTCTTGCCACGAGTACCCGACTCCGAATGGCCCAAATCTATTCAATTCAATTGCATAATGTAAATATCACTTTAAGAAATCAATCTAGCTAATTAGTTCAAAGCTAAGACGCAGAATTAGAAAAATTGACCAAAAAGTCCACCGGGCCCACGTCCTGGAATCAAGTGAAAGTTACCAATTTAGAACACGCATTCACTCACGAACACACTCGAACAAGAATCATCGAAATCCGACGTCAAAATCCCATTAAATTCTCAGATTATTACTTGGGGAACTTTCCTCCCATTTTTCTAAATTTTCCCGTCAAATTCCTTGATTAGATTGAAGAAATTGTTATAGATTAATGATATATAAGTGAAATAGGATTAGGAATCGTTACGTATGAGTCTTCTCTTCAAAACTCACTCAAAATTGCCTAATCTCGAGCTCAAAATCATTTTTAGAAGATATGAAATTTAAACCCTCGAATTAGATGTTATCTGCCAGCGATCCCGCACTTACGACCCATTGGACCGCACCCGCCGTCCCGCACCTGCGGAAAAAGCATCGCAGGTGCGAAATCTCATTAAGTGGGCTGGGGTCGCACCTGCGGTCACTGGGTCGGATCTGTGGCTCCGCATTTGCGGAACTCCTACCGCATTTGCGAGCTTGGATGACCAGTAAAATTCGCATCTACGAGACCCATTTCTGTACCTGCGTGTCTGCACCTACGGCTCCCCTTCCGCAGGTGCGAAACACCAGAACCACCAGACTTCAGCTGTTGCTTAAGTCCAAAAATCTCCCCGTTGAGCATCTGAAACACCGCCGAGGCCCCCGGGACCTCAACCAAACTTATCAACCAGTCGTAATACCTCATTCAAACTTAGTCGAGTCTTCAAAACACATCACATAACACCAAAATCACAAATTATACATGGATTCAAGCCTAAGAACTTAGAAATTCTCCAAAATCTACAATCGATGCCGAAACACGTCAAAACCAATCCGAATGACCTCACATTTACACACAGGTCATAAATGAAATTACGGACCTGCTGCCACTTCTGGAATCCCATTCTGAGCCCGATATCAAAATTTGACCTATCGACTGAAATCGCCGAAATTCTAACTTTTGCCAATTCAAGACTAAAACTACCACATACCTCGAACACATATTCCGGACATGTTCCTAACCTTGAAATCACCCAACGGAGCTAACGAAGTTTACGTAATTCCATTCCGGACCCGTCTTCACATAGTTCCCACTACCGTCTGATGTCTAAAGCTTAAACTCATATTTAGGGACTATGTGTCCAAAAACTCTCTAGAATTCACAACTAATCATTCCGACAAGTCCCAAAAGAATATTCAAACATGGGGAAAGCAATTATTAGGGGATCGGGGTGCTAACTCTCAAAATGACCGACCGGGTCGTTACAGTTATTCATCGTGAATGAGAAGTCTAGTCGAACACGAAGGATAGGGGGGTTAGCCTTTGAATGCAGCGCGGCAAGCATCTCGCGAATGCTATGCTTTGGGGTGATATGGGGGAAGGCAGGTGGTTTCTCTTTGTGAACTCGGACTAGGTTTCACGAACGTGATGGAAGGTTGGGAATTTAGCCTTCGCGAACACGAAGAGGACCTACGAACGAGATGGCTTATTGGCCAGTGCCCTTCGCAAACGCGTCAGGTGCTTCGCAAATGTGAAGAACACCTGACGCCCAACTATTTAAAAGCTGAAAGTCGGGGTTCCTTAGAAAAACACCATTTTTGAGAGCTAGAGCTTGGCCTAGAGGCTAATCATTTGACTCATGGGTAGTTTCTACAACTTTTTTTGAATTATTTGAACTATGTTTGGCTAGATTTGATTGGTTTAGAGGATAATTATAAAGGAAAGGCCATGGTTGAGTATTGATTTGATTGCGGAAAGAGGTAAGTGCTGTGTCTAACCTTGACCTTGGGGGAATTCGAACTTGTTGGACTAAATGTATTGAAAATTATGTAGGGAAATGGCGCATATGTGAGGTGATAGTGCATATGCACCATCATGGGGTTAAATCATGCGGGATTGGTCTATTTACTTTCGCGTCTTCATTTATTCCATGTTATCTATTGTTGTATGCTTTAACTGCTACATGTCCTTACTTGATATCTATGTCTTACTTGTTAATTGCTATTTAATTATTACTTATTTTGATTTGCTCACTCCTCACTCAATATTTGCTTACCTGCTACATGTTCCTACTTAACTTAATTATTTATTCTGACTGTCACATGCTTTTACCTGCTCTTATTGTCCTATATTACTTGACGCGTTCTACTACGCTAATTCGTTTACATGAGCCATTTAGATATTCTTGTATTGATGAATCATTAAGGTTTGGGATTAATAGGTGTTATATATTCCCCGTTATATTGATAATTCATTAATGTTCGTACATTTCATTCACTTTTGTGTTGATATTTTGTAAATAGTGATGTTGAGTTGTTCGTAAATTTGATATTTGGGGAATAGGTTGCGCGCCACAACAATACTTAAATGAATTGATATTGGGGGATCGGGTTGCACGACGTAACATAACATGAAATGATATGATATAATATTAGTAATGAGTTGTATGCTAAAAAAGGATATTGTGTTGAAACTTGGGATTGCGTTGCACGCTGCAACGAATTTGATGTGTTGTAGTTGTTTGTGGCTATGGAGTTTATTCTCGGTATTTTGATAAGAGATGCGAGATTATGATATTTTGGGTCCCTCTGGTATTTGACATGCGGGTCCGTTATATGAATTTACATCTTTATTTATGTTCTTATTTTTTGTTATTATTATTTCATATAGGTTTATCGTGAGTGACTTGATATAGCCTCGTCACTACTTCATCTAAGTTAGGCTCGGCACTAATAGAGTACATGTGGTCGTATGTACTCATGGTATACTTTAGCACTTCATGTGCAGAACCCGATGTTAGTACCAGAGGCGCGTAGCGGAGACTGCTCGAATTCAACCATTTTAAGAGATTTGAGGTAGAGTTGCTGGGTTCGCAGTCCCTAAAGTCCCCTTCTATAATTTTTTTACTGTTGATTTAGTTTCTAATAGTTGTACTATATTTCAAACTGTATTTGTAGTATTATAGTTGCTCACGTATTTGTGACTCTAAATTTCTGGGAGTAGATTTAGTACCGTGTTATTTTATATAAATACTTTGGTTCATTTCCGGGTTTATCATATGTAATTCATTGTTACTATGTTATAAATTGTTAAAACTTGTTAAGTAATGATCTAACTTTGGGTTTCCTAGCATGTAGATATTAGGCGCCAACACGGCCCTGATGTTGGGATTTTGGGTCGTGAAAACTAGAGGCTGATGTCTTCTACGGGTATAAGATGTTTGTTACGTGTTGTGATTTTCTTCTGAATTGAGTTAAGTTGAAGGTTTCTAATTGTTAAAGTGTTTATGAGGAAGACCATCCTACTTGTGATTCAAAGTTAATGATGGAATTCTCTTATTTTCATATAATAGCATGATATATATGATGAGCCCTGTGGAACTGGGATTGAAAGGAAAAGATTGTGATTCAGCTTCGAAAGGAAGGTCATGAGTTTTAGACAACATGAGAGATTTCAAATGTTTAAAAGAATGCTAGAACAATCTTGTATCGCCTGAAGGGTGTGTATTGTAGAAAATACATTGTGTATTGATATGTGGATTCTTGACTAGTACTACAGAAATCGCGTGGTTGGTTACTGTTGATGCTCAAGTTTTGCTACTCGACATGGAAGATTTGCCGGAGCATTTATCATGAGGTGATTGTGCTTGCATGATGTGGAAGTCATTTAAATGGGAGAGTTGAAGATCAAGTATGGAGAATATTGTATTCTTTAGGTTTAGAGATTGGATTTTCTTAGAGGTAGACTATCCCTTTAGTTGCGGGCTGTTAAAGTGTGTTAAGGGTTAGACACCTAATTGTATGTGTCATGGATTGGTTCGTTGTGTACATTTTGAAGGCTATTTACCTATTTCAAAATGGTTTGAATCGGTTTTGGGGCCTACTGGTAGGCCTAACAAGAATGTGTATTCTACACTAGAATGGATTTTCTTACTCAGTGCAACGTTTCCTATGGGTGTGTCATTGGGTAGAATTACTCTTAGTCATGCTTTGACTTGTTACATGTGTTGCTCATTTATGCTATGATGTATTGTGAGACTACTTAATTATTCACACGTATGTTGTAACCCTGTTTTGGCCTTCTTGTAATATATGAGTGTTATAGATCTTGAGATGTTTATTTGCTTATTGCACCTTAGTCGTGCTTACCTTTTTCCATACTGTATTATACTATTCATCTCTCTATGGTTTTGTTTATGCACCTTACATACTTGTTGTTGATACACATGTGTTTGGTGAGTATGAGAATTGTGACCCAATAAGCATTCCCATGTGGATGTTATGTTGGATGGGGTTGCACACTGCAAAGGTATGATGTTGGATCAAGTTGCACGCTGAAACGGGGCTAGTTTTGATACGATTCCTTGCGCTCATTTCGTTTGGTTTGTTTCAATTTCAATACCGCGCCCCTTCTCCAGGGCGGCAGATGGGTCTAGAGAACCGAACTGTCTCACGATTTCAATACGGTCTCCTTTGTGGGATGGGTTCATACCATTATTTTATTGTTGTTATATATGCTAAACTTTTTGGATATATCATTCATTTGGTTCTCTTTCCATTATTGGTCAAATTCGAGTTGTTGATCATTTGGCACACATATCACGTCATATAAGATTCTAGGTGGTATTTGGTGTGGCTTGTTGATCGAGTAGCCTTTACTGGATGAGACGAGGTTATTGAACCTAGAATTAATGCAATCATATTTGTTTAAGGTATGTTTGGAGGAGAGCACCATTAGTCGGCTCAGACTTTGGAAACGATTCTTGTCGTGCGAGAGAACTCAATGACTTAATTAGTTGATGGGTGGTTATGAGTTGCTACACTTATTTTCATCATTATTAGTATTGCAAAGGTTTGAAACAAGGTTTGTGTAAGGCCTCGCAAAAGTTCACTAAGGATTTAAGGTTTTATAGTGCTAAAGCCAAGCTAATATGTTTAGAAGGTTGCAGTATGTATTTGTGGACTATGCAATACATCGTGAAGTCGGTTATGCGGACCGCAAATCAATTTTTTTTTGTGACTGTAGAATCATCATGGATTGAGGCAGGAGAAACTAAATATTGAGGGTTATTTTGTGGTAGGTCATGCAGACCGCATAGCATTTTGCGGACCGCACATCCATCGCGGAATCATTAGGTAATTTTTGAAGGAGATTTTGCGGTATGATGTGCATACCACAGATCTACCGCGGACCTGTCCAGATCAAATTCAAATCTGAAGAACCATTTCGCGATCGCTAATCGGTGTCAGATGGGTATTTTTGGAAAGTTCCTAACCCGATTCTATTTTTATAATAAGGCCTAAGAGGTTATTTTGGAGGGGAAATCAGATTATTTTAAAGAGAGGGGATCAATTTAGAGAGAGAGGGATAAGCTCCAAGCTTTCTACAATACAAGTTCTTGCTCACTTATTGGAGATTCAAGAGGGAAGTCACACAAGGTATTCTACTAAGGAGGTAAGACTTCATCCCTAGCTCTCATGCAAATTTTATTAATAAGTTGTAAGCAAGACTTTTAATGTTGGGGCTTATGGGATGGTTATTAGAAGGCATAAGCCCTCAATCTCGAATTTGGGTGTCTGTGAAGAATAAGGGATGTGGTTCTTGGTTTTGAAATGAATAGTGGGGAATGTATGTGCCAATAAAGGTGGTTTATTTGTCTTAGAGAAATTGTGAGTGAATTGTTTGCTTGGAAATTGGTCATGGGGGTGAAGAAATCCCATTGTATGAAGTGTTGGACAAGTATGCACACTAAGTGTTTGATGAAATTCCTATATGACCTAGACTATGAGAATCTTTCTAATAATGGTCCAACTGAACTATGCCAATTTAGATTGAAGTTGCTAAGAGTAGTGGAATGTCGTTGGGATTCTAAAGGAAGCTCAATTAAGGTATGTTTGGCTAAACTCTCTCTGTAGAATTGGATTCCATGAACTCTTCATACATTCCAAACATGGTTTGCTCTAGATCCTATTCCTTTACTATGAATTTCCTAAAGCTAGTGATTTATCTTATTCCTATAAACTCATGTCAAGTCTTAATTAACATCTCTATACTCACCTTTGGAAACTATTTCAAGTATGATTGACTTATAAAATGCTTACGATGTTACACACCATAGTTTCGTACTTGAGAGTACGTCGTAAGTAATTGATTTAAGATCATGGACTGCAAGTACCAAGAGGGTTGGAAGGCTTATAAGCTAAACAAATTAAAGAAAATAAGTTTCGTCAAAAGTCGACAAGCTGGGAATGTTATAACATGTACTTTTGGGGTGAGACTAGGGTGCTCAAAATGATAAGTAGGTTATGTTATGAGTTATTTTTGTCTTATGATAGTTGTTTTTTTATGTTTTGATGTCAAGCGAGAACAACAGTTGGCAAAGATCATCACAAGTTGCATTCATAAATATGTTGCAAATTAGGTCAAATGTAGTTGAGACTTTCTCCCAATGTACTTAGAATTACGGGATGATCAATATGTCAAATTGATGATATACAAGTCTAATTTCTAATGCATTAAACCGTTTGTCGATACGACAATGGAGTAGAGAGATATATGCAGTTTCGCGAGACTGCGCATACTGCACAAGTGACAAGTAGGTGTATCACTGAAGCTTTTTGAGCAATACATTTCGTGTGTTATATGAGGTATCTTAGGGACATATTAATATCCCGGGTAGGAAATCAATAAGAGATAACATTAGAACGATACCTACGACGTAAGTATCGCTATATCGCCTCTATTTTTCTTTGTAGTTTGAGTTTCGGAAGGTACTTCATAGTTAAGAAAATGCCTACTTTCTGTATTTAAGCTTTTAAATGTCAAGGGAAGTTAATGAATTTGTTTCCTAATAGTTACAATTCACGGGATGGTGATCAGAAGCCGTGAGTTCGATTATTTTACTTTTAGTGGACTGTTTTGTAGTCCACTCGTGTTGGCCTCTTGTGCTGATGTTTTATGGAGTTCTCGAGGAGGAAAATTGTGGAGAAATACCACATAATGACGGAATGGTGGGATGGTCATTCGTCGATACATTTTTAGGTTGTTTGACACTACATTGGTTGTTGTTTTATGTATGAAGTGATAGGGGTGTGTGGCCCGTTTTCTGGTATATTGTGATGAAAATAAGGTTAGAAAATGATGCATACATCTTGTTACTATTGTGCTCTTGTTTTTTTTTGTATATAGCATTGGATGAGGGCCTTGTTACAGGGGAGATGCTGCCAAAATTTACATAAACGAGCTACTAGTTTAAGTTGCAGACATAGCCTTTACTTTGCATTGATTTTGAATCTCCCTATACTGTGTTAAATTGAGTTGGGTTGTTTCAAGAATTGCTAGAAGGTATTAAGGACTCAATATAGTTAAGGTATGTTAAGTCTAAAGCTTTCCTTCATTTTGGCATGATCTCGTACCTACATGTGTTTGATAACGAGACATAAAGATATGTTCGTATTCCTTAATTTATTCATGTTATCCTAGTCTCATAAGTTAAAATATTCTCCCTTATTGGGACTTTCTATTCATTAAGTATTGTCTTCTCTTAGTCAATAGAGGAGAGAGTATATATATATATAAAGTATTACAATATCTTCATCACCACCGAGCTATAATCAGTGGACAGGCCCTTACTGGGAAACCTCTGATCACATGGTAAGTTATATAACGAGCCTACTGTGGCCGAGCGCCTATGAGCAAGCCTTGAATGACTGAGATACAGAGCCTAGTATGAATGAGTTCCTATGAGAGAGCCTACTACGGTAGAGCAGTTATACATACCAAGTCTTATAGGTCCGGACAACTATTTTACTTATTATATTGGGAGAGATGAGTCGGTATCAGAAGGTAAGCATATCTTCAAATTATATTTGATTCCCAGGTACTTTTAATTATTATATTATCAGTTCAGTTTCAGATTTCAGTTATATTGTTGCCTTACATACTCAGTACATTATTTTGTACTGACGTCCCTTTTGTTGGGGACTCTGCATTTCATGCCTACAAGTCCTGATATAGATGGATAAACCTTCCCAGTAGACAAAGTCAAACATCAGCTTGGTTGGTAAGCTCCACTTCATTGGAGTTACCAGGTCTATACCTTGGAGTCCATTTTATATATACAGGTTTGATGGGTAGGTCGAGCCTTGTCCCGACCATGGTATAGTTCAGTTATCCCTATAGGCCTGTATGCCTTGGCTGCAATCAAAAGGTGGCCTTATTTCAATTTGACGTGAAGAATAGAATGCCTTTCAACAACATAAGGGAAGGGGGCAAGGGCTGTAATAGGACAGCGAGCATGTTTTCCCCCAACGAGAAAGGAATGGGCATTTTCGGGCGGGGGGCGGTTTGGTTTCAAGGCCCTCGAAGCAGGAAGAGGCTAACGAGTCATGTACATTTTTTATATCAATATTGTGGCTTTACCAATCCTATGTAGATGTTTAGTTTGGTATTACTGGTTGTAGACATTATTTTCAGATGATTCAGAATATGGCCTCATCGGCCTAAGTTGAGGGTTACCCCTCCAGAGTTCATAGTTACAAAGTAGTTCCTCCGGGCCGAGTATGACATTGGGTGCTGGTGACACCTCTTCAGGTTTGGGGCATGACATATGAGTTCAAATTCATGCTTTAATTACTATCATTATGCTCTCCTTTTTAGAAATATTTCAAGTTTCTTAAGTTATTATTAATCATCTGTTTGTAGCTATGATCCCCAATGTTTTAAATACCTTTAATGTTTTACGAAGACCTATGGCAAGTAAAGGAAGTGAAAGCATGAAAATGAAATTTGGTGATTTTTAAAAAATGGGAACGATGATGTATTGTATGTCCCAAGGGACAATGAAAAGAAAAGGTTTTCACGTAAGGCTTTATATGAAATATTTTTGGGAGTATTATTGTGTAACCGAAAAGGTGTAGGTTGAAAGGCCTACACCCGAAACTACACTTGCCGGTTTAAGAGTCGATTGGGAAAGTCCTTTTTGCACCATTATGAGATTATGCCCCAATTTTAGGATGATGTATTATTTTGTTATCTTAGAGACGTCGATCTACACGGCATTGTGGTGAGACGGATTAGCCGATTGGACCGAGATCGGATTCCATGCCGCACACATGGTTGTTATGTTATTTTATGTCGGTAACTAATGATCTGCCAACCAAAAAATGTTAATGTTTATTTGATGATTATGTTTTAACTTGACATTTTAAAACATTGTTGATTTTCTCACTACCTCCATGCTTTTCTCTCCTTATGTTGGCATTCCATTCCATGTGAGGGTACATAGATTTGCATACTAGTATTTCATATGTGTTAATGTCCCTTTTGCCAGGGGCACTACATCTTTAATGGATGTAAGTGGTACCTCATAAGGCGACATTGATCCTTGATAGAAGCGTACCCTCCATCCAGCGGATTTTGGTGAGCCTTACTCTATATCGGGGCTTATGTTGTATTGATTGTACATTTTTTTGTAGGTATAACCTTTGACTTGTCACCGACACTTCCATACTTTTCTTATTTCATTTTAGAGGCTCCGTAGGTATACTGCGGCTCATGTTTTGAATGGGGAAAAATGGTAAATGTCGGTTTGATCATGATGCATGTATAATTATTATTAGAGTAAGGTTTCTATAGAAGTCTATACTGGTACCCCCAAGCGGACAACTTGAGGGGGAAAGGCACGGAACCGTCGATTGCACCGCTGATCGACTAGTTTTACCTCAAATAAGCCTTTCCAAATTCAAAAGGGTGATGTAGGAAGAGCGCATACACTCATCAAGTGTTGCTATGGTATTAATTGCGCACGAGTGGAATACTATGTTGAACATGTATTTATGCAAAAGAAAATAACACATTGTCAAGTATTTGCACGATAAGAATGATAAAATGCAGGATTTAATAGTTGTAAAGGCATTTAAGAAAGAAAACATGGAGAAAAGCTAGTTTCCATAGTAAAAGGCAATAAAACAAGAAAGAAGGAATTTAGTAAAAAAGTATTTGCAGTATTTAAACACGTATTGCAGAAATGTAAATCCGCGTCCTAATTTGGGAGCCTCGTTGTACCCGAGGTAGGCCGAGCGACATGTAGATTTGGAGAAATTTAATGTCGATAATTGGCTCATTTCATTAATGTAATAAATGAGACGAACCTAAAAGCGATAATAAATAAATGATTCACTAATGGCATTTTCCTTATTACATTCGAATTCCAAAACGATTCTAAGCAGATAATCCTAATCTACTTGGTCCCGGAGGGACCTTCTCCAGGCTCGGCCCTCTTGGCTCCATCGAACAAATTCCCCAAGTCGCGCATGTCCAACAACAGATACGCCCTTGCTAGGTGTCCTCCCTTGTTACCCTCTGCATTCTGGTAGTCTATGACTCTTTTCCTCATCTTCCCCTCAAGTCCGTTAGACCCTGCTCCAGATACTCCAACCTTTCCGTTGATCTAGTAGCCATTTTCCTCCATTCGTTAATTGACTCCATGTTAATCTTGTGTTGTTCCAGATGCCTGGACTCGGACTCGAGGACTCTTTTGCGCAACCTCTTATACTTCACCTATGCTTCAACAACTTCATCTATGACCTTGTTTCCTTTAGCGACCCTTGTCTCGACTATCCCCGCTATGCTATCGTCCAACCATGATGGGTAGAAGTACACATGACCTACGTGATATCGATCTGGCTCGATGGTATCCTTTTCCACAATGATCTTCAAGTGCCACATATGCTGAGCTTCACATTTGTATGGGATGGCATCGTCTTGAAAGTCTGCTTTGTAGTGACCCATTTTTTAGACTCGCGGTATGACTTGTTTTCTACCAGCTTGTCTCATGAACCTGATAGGAACATAGGGATATATGCCCCTTAACCCGATCAAAACCAAATGCGGAACATCCCTGGATCTGATGATGAAGTCACTAGTAGGGAACCACTCGAACATCCAATGGATGGTGAAAAACTGTACCCACTCTGTAGCATTCTCTGGTTGTGCTAACCTGTCTAGGATAAAGGTCATTCTTTTCGGATGGTGAAAAGATATGTGATCATTCCATGGTCTATGTGGAAATTCTTGACGGTACTGGCCTATATAAAGATGTTCTAACAACCAAATCTGCAACAACAAGTTACAACCCTCAAAATGTTTGAACCCTTTCTTGCAACGATCCAGAGCCTGGTATATTTCTGCTACAATCATTTGAACAATAGTATATGTTTGTCCCTCGATTCCCTCCATTAAAGCTTTGGTTACCATGGCCAACCTGGTGTGAATCCTGTCCCTTTGGCTTGGAAACACTATCATACCCATAAAGTAGAGGATGAACACGAAAACCTTACGATGAGTCTAACCCAGGGAAGTGATGTAGAATTTGTCATGAAAGATACGATAAGATTTGCTGTGCCCGTATCGTTCATAGAGGAAGTCAAAAGGTATGTAGGACTTCTTAAGGCATGCCAAGTCATCATTCTTTCTCAGACCCATCATTTTCAGAAACCCCCTGGGAGTGCGAATTATGGTACTAATAAACCGGGACTATCCCAGGGTAATCCAGCGAAACCTACTACTTCCTCCAAGAGAGGATTCATTTCTATATTTCCAAAACGGAATACAGTCCTTTCTCCGTCCCATAACATAGTAGCCTCGATCAACATGTTATTTGGCTGGATGTCTAATAAGGAGGGTAAGTTTCCGAGAACCCTTTTTCACATAATTTTTGTCGCTTGGCGAAAGGTTTTCCCACCAATCCAGCAATAACAGTGGTATATTTCGGACTATGCCGAACCTGGGGACTTCGTGCCCTCATTGTATGCAAAATAAACAAAGTTATAACCTTTCCCCATCCGGATTCGACTACTTATGCATTAACGATTAGCATATCGACATTTATTTCTCCAAATAATGCACATATCGTGGTTGCGCCCGTTAGGATTATGGAAACCCTGGTAGACTTTGGACAAGGTTTTTCTTAGAGGGTTATTATGTGGACAACATATTAACCCAGGCTATGCTCTTGCTAGTTTCTTCCACCCATTTGGACTTGTATTACTTTGCTATCTATCAATGAAATTTCTTAATTAATGAAACTCGATGTCGTGCATTTTTATCCGCTTGATTGTCTATCTCTTGTTATTTATTCTTGAATCATTCATGGGCAAGGTTAGATAATAGGGACCAAGTAGACTTGCTTGACTGGGATATCTCGATTGAGCACCAGTTAGGCTCCCCTAGGTGGGGACATGACAAGCTTGGTAGTAGATCCTAAGGTTTTAAAGTGTCCTATGATGTCTTAGAGCCGTGTCTAGTAGAGTCCTTCTTATCATTGTGAAGTCGGACACATCAGGCACGCATCAACGTCTCACAAACTCTGCGTGTATGCCACCAAGAGAGAAACATGGGAGGGTGACCCTAGGGTATAGATCTGTATCCACATGCTGCACTATAAAGACCTCGTGCTGTAACAACCTTAACATCACCATAACCACACGGCGCTCCACATCAACATTCAATTCGCTCAAATATGTCCGAATGTACAATCACTATATCAATCTGAAACAAGTTCTTTACAACACGGGTGAATGCATATGTTCATAAAACAACCAATAAGGTGCACAAGGACATAAGAAATAAGGTGAGGATGTCTGCTCATGATATGAAGTTTGACTATGGCTAAATCAAGTATATCAATATCTCAAAAATAGGCCATCATGCCAAACAAGGATAACATTAGCCTAAATAGGATCTCTTGCATGAATAAATAGGCTCACATATTCATACAAACAAATAAAGCGTAAGTTATAAATAATACACAACCAAACAAGGCATAAAGAAGCTTAAAATTTATCCCGAACATGAATTTAACATACACTCACATATACGCTCGTCGCCAACACGTTCACAAGTAGCACGAAAAGTCATACCTATGCTTTCCCTCAAACAAGATTCCACAAGTTACATACCACTTCTAGCATAAGCTTTAGTCTCCAATCACGCCTTTACTGCTATCTATATCCCCCAAATTCTCCAACTTTAGCCAAACAATACTTAACAAGGTCAAATAAAGTCATAAAAACCAATTCCAAGTAATAAAGCTTCAATATTCAATCATTTCTCAAAATGTCAACAAAAGTTAACGTTGCCCACATGGTCAGAACCCAAGTTTAGGACTAGATCCCATTGACCCATAACCAACTGAGTCCAAATATGTGATATTTTTTTAAATTCAAATTCAAATCAATGTTCAAAATCCTAAATTACACTCTCTTAAGTTGAACACCAAAATCACAATTTTTACTCTTAATTTAATATTTTAGGTATAAAAGTCCATGAGGAATCAATATATAGGATCAAATTCAAGTATAAATTACTTATCCACAAGATTGTAGTGAAAATCCCTCTTCAAAATCTCTTCCTCACGTTCTTCAAAATTTAAAAATCATAAAAATAAGCTAAATCCCGATCAACTATACTCTACGTGATGGAGACACTATCCCTGCGATCGTGAAGCCTGCTCGAACTTCTCTTACGCGATCCCGACTATGCCCATGCAATCGCGAAGCACAATCACCTCCTCTGCCAAATCTTCTACACTATCACAATCTCACTCACGCAATCGCAAATAAAACACAACCAATGCAAATCTATTTCTATCCATGAGATCGAGAAGAACAATGTCCCTCTTCCCAAATTTTCTTCTATGCGGTTGGGAGACTAAGCTTCGCGATTGTGATTCAAAGCCTAATACCAGAAAATCAGCAAACTCAATTTAGCTCTAAATGGTCTGAAACCACCCCAAAACGCATTCGAGCCTCTCGGGACCCCTTCCAATCATCCTAACAAGTTCATATACCTAATCCAAACTTATCCAAACTCTCAAAACACCACAAACAACATGAAAACCAAGAATCTCATTTTAAACAAAAAATTATCAAACTTTCTTAAGTTCAAAACTTCAACTTTTAACTAGAAGCGCTAAATCAATCGTGAGTCACCTGAGGCCTAAAAAAACATATGTACAAGTCAAATTTAATATACGAACCTATTGGACCCTCAAAATACCAATCCGAGATCGTATACCCAAAAGTAAAACCTTGGTCAACTCTTCCTAGGTCAAAGCTCAAATTAGGAACTACGTTTTCTAAAACACACCCGGATCTCCTGGAAGCCAAACCACCCATCCTCCCAAGTCTTAAATATTATGCCTCGACCTTGGAGAGAGGGACCGATGCTCAATAAAGAAAACCCAACCAAGCCAGCATACTCGGTGTCTACTCCCTAACCGTAACCTTGAATAATTTAGGATTGAATAACATGAGATAGTCGATTGAGAAGATAGGAGAAAACAATGCTAATTCCCATTAATTAAGTAGTTTCGTAGGTAGATAATGGAATTATAGAACTCCTTAGTTTACAAGTGGAAGTGAATGACGAAAACAATATTTATAATTCTTCCCCATACATATGTGACCCACAGTGTGTCTATTGAGCATCTAAATTGACATGAAAAAAGTATGAAAGTATCGGTGACAAGGCCCATTTTATACCTCAAAAATAATGTAGAAGGAATCAATACAACATATGGGCACCGATGTAGAGTATGGCTCATCAAAATCTGTTGAAGAGAGGCTACACTCCTATCAATAGTTTGTGCCGCCTGCTGAGGTATCACCTGCATCCATTAAAGATGTAGAGTCCCAGGAAAAAAAGGATGTTAATAAATATGAGATAGTACTAGTATGTAAAATTAAGTACCCTTACATGGAATGAAATGCCAACATAAGGAGAGCAACATGAAAGTGGTAAGAAATGAATAATATTTAAAATGCCAGGTTAAAACATAAGCAAATCGTCAAATAACATTAATATATTTTTGGTTGGGCGACCATTAGTTACCAATATAATATCATATAACTACCATGTGCACGTCATGGATCCGATCTCGGCCCCATCGGCTAAGTCATCGTACCATAATATTGTGTGTATCGACATGTCTAAGCTAGCAATACATTACATCATCCCAATATTGGGGCATAATATCATAATGGTGCAAAAGGAAGTTGTCCCAATTCGCTTCTACACTGACACGTGTAGTTTTGGATATAGGCCTTTCAACCCACACTTTACCAGTTACTGAACAATACTCCCAAAAATATGTCATTTAAAGCAATTCATAAAGCCCTTTTATTTTCATTGACCCTTGGGTCGTGCATCATCATTTTCATTAGGCAACAAGACCACATTTCATATTCATTCTCTTGACATGTCTTATCAGAAGATATCAAGGATAATTTAAAATACTGGAGAATTCCACAAGGAAACCATAGAGATATGAGTTGAAAGAGCTGAAATAACATAGAAATATTTCCACAAGGAAACCATAAAGATTGACTTTGAAATATGGATTAACTTAATAAGCATTTATTAGATCAACCATACTTGAAATATTTTTCGAAGAAAGTCATAACGATAGCAATTGAATCATTACTTGAGTACATATGAAATAGGTAAATTGATTCTCTCCCAAATTCACACCACTTATATAGTTTGTGAGGTGGTCGAAGCAATAATAAAACCCAACGTAAGTCGGGATCGAATCTATAGGGAGTTAGAATTTTGATTCGGTATATACTTAGTGTGAATGTATGAAATGTCCTAAATTACTCTTCCACATTCTTGTTTGTTGATTCTACTTCTACTTTGATCTATCGATTTCAATTATAAAACTATGAGACAATGTTTTTGTTTTGGTTGTTTTTCAAATGATAAAAGGATCTTGGGTTGCGACTTCCGCCTAGTTGGTTACCAAAAAGACATAAAGCTTTAGGTCATGTTTGGTTGATCAGGATACGATATAGCAATCACACTTAATTACTCACTCTATACCTCTCGGTATTTTGAGTGTTTTTGCCTGATTTGTCTTTATCAAGTCCCAATGGGTATTTCACAAAGCAAGTGATAAATGCTCTAATCAGGTCTTACTATCTCTAGGTTCGACCCTTTTATTGGGGCTATCAATTTCTTGAGTTCATCCCAATTCCTAGTTAGCCAAGTTTTCCTAGACTTAGTCTCTCTTTCTTAAGTAGAGAGTAAGTCAAATAGGCATGAATCAATGTTTGCAACCATTAATTCTTGAATTTAAGCAAGAACAAGGCTAAATAACATATACCCAATCATAGATAAGCCTTAAATCATAACGCATTAAGTACCTATACTAGGGATGGGTCACAACCCTAGCTAATGGTTGTCGCATTTGGCTTTGATCACCTCCGCCCCCAAGCCTTTGGCTAGTTCGAGACGTGCAATCATGGCCTCATATTCGACCTCATTGTTAGTCAATTTCACAGTTCTAATAGATTTTCTAGCCACGTTGCCTGTGGGCGGGTTTAGTACAACGCCGAGTCCGAACCTTTTTGCGTTAGATGCACCATTCATAAAGAGGGTCCAGATTCCTGAGGACATACCCAAGTTTACGAAAAACTCTCTTTCGACCTCGGGCATTAGGGTCGGCATGAAGTCAGCCACCAAGTCTGCCAAGATTTGAGACTTAATGGCTGTTCGGGGCCAATATTCATATTGTACCTGCTGATTTCTATAGCCCGTTTGGCAAACTGTCCCGAAATCTCGGGTTTATGCATTATATTTTGCAACTCATAAGTTGTTACAACACATATACGGTGACATTGAAAGTATGGTTTTAGTTTCCTAGAGGCACTTATCAAGGCGAGCGCCAATTTGTCTAGGTGGGGATATCTAATTTCTGCCTCACCAAAGGTCCGACTAACATAATTAATCGAAAATTGCGTACCTTGTTCACCCCGGACTAAGACTCATCTTACATCTATCTTTGATACTACCAAATATAAGTACACTTGTTCATCTGCCCTCGACGTGTGAAGTGGCAGTGGGCTCGATGAGTATCGTTTAAGCTCTTCCAAGTCCTTTTGGCATTCCGGGACCTCGAGATGAATCGCCCTTGGGAGGCTATGTGCCCGGTTAACCTCTGCACGGCCTTTACGTTGTCTACTATCGTGATGTCATGGATAGCTTTGATATTGTCGGGGTTGATCTCGATTCCTCAGTTGGATACCATGAATCTAAGAAATTTTCCTAACCCGACCCGAACGTGTATTTTTCCGTATTCAGCTTCATGTTGTATTTCCTCAATATACTAAAGGTTTCCTGCAAATGCTTCAAATGGTCCCCTGCTCGCAGGGACTTAACCAACATATCATCAATGTAAACTTCCATAGATTTCCCTATTTGTTCTTTGAACATCCGATTTACTAGGCGTTGTAAGTGGCACCAACATTTTATAATCCAAATGGCATTACGTTATAGCAATAGGTACCATATTTAGTGATAAACGAGGTCTTTTCCTGATCATCCGGGTTCATTTGTATTTGGTTGTACCCGGTATAGGCACGAGAAAACTGAGGATCTCATGGCCGGCCGTGGCATCGATCATGTGATCGATATATGGCAAAGGAAAAGAATGCTTGGGGCATGCTTTATTTATATCCTTTTAATCTACACACATTCTTAGTTTTTTCCCTTTCTTAGGAACTACTACTACGTTTTCTAGCCATTCGGGATATTTTACTTCCCGGATGGACCCTATTTTAAGAAGCTTAGTTAGCTCGTCTTTGATGAAGGCTTTCTTAATCTAGTACTGGGGTCTTCTTTTCTGCTTATCCAGATGGAACTTCGGGTCCAAGCTTAGTTTATGGGTGGTGATTTTCTGGTGGGTTCCCTGCCATATCGCGATGGGACCAAGCAAAACAATCCATGTTAGCTATAAGAAATTGAATAAGTTTTTTCCTAAGCTCGGGAGTTAACTCCGTGCCCATGTATAACTTTTGGCCGGGCAGATGTTCGATTAGTATTCCTTTCTCCAGCTCTTCGACCGTTGATTTGGTAGCGTCGGAGTCATCGGGGACTATGAAGGATCGTGGGACCCCATAATCATCATCTTTGTCAGTCCCCTGCTTGTCTAGTTGGGTCGAGGCCGACGTCTGTGATTGCTAATGGCTTCATGTTTTCCCTTCGAATTTGACCACTTCGTCCATGAGAGTGTCGATACTGGAATCACTTCGTCAACGACAAACATTTCCTTTGCGGTGAGTTGCTACCCGTAGATTGTTTTGATTCCCTCTAGTGCCGGGAATTTTTGAACCTGGTGAAGGGTCGAGGGAACTGCCCTCATGTTGTGGATCAATTGTCTCCGAACAGGGCTTTATACCTCATATCCCCTTCGATCACTTAGAACTTGGTCTCCTGGATTGTCCCGACTGCATTTACTGGCAAAATTACTTCGCCCTTAGTAGTTTCAGAAGCCATGTTGATTCCGCTTAGCACTCAGGTCGCACGCACGACTTGGTTTTGTAGGCCGAGTTGTTCTACGATCCTTTTTCGAAAGCTGTTGGCCGACTACCTGGATCAACTAACACAAGTTTAACTCGAGTCTTATTCATGAATACAAATATTACCAGTGCATTGTTATGGGGCTGCATGATTCCTTCTGCGTCCTCGTCGTTGAAGTAAAAGGTTCCTTCTGGTACGTAATCCCTAGTTTGTTTCTCCCTTATGATCGACACCTTGGTGCATTTTAACACTGGCTCTTTTGGAACATCGACCCCTCCGACAATCATGTGAATGACATGTTGAGGTTCTTCTTGCTCGTTTGTTTGTTGGAATCTCTTATTATAAAATGATTCTTGGCTCAATAACTCAGAAACTCCCAAAGGTGGCGTTGAATAACTGAGCTACTTCTTCTCTCAACTGTCTACAATCTTCCGTTCTGTGGCCATGGCAGCCATGATATTTGCACATTTGGTTGGGATTTCTTTTGGCTGGATCAGTCTACAGAGGACGAGGCCATTTAGTATCTTTGATGCATCCGATAGCTGATACGATGGCGGCTGCGTCAACATTGAAGTTATATTTTAACAATCCTGGTGCTTCTTTAGGTCCGATATTCCTGTCGAATCCATTCTCTATCATGATCCTTCAATAGCTATGGCCTCGGTCATTTATCCTTTCACTTCGTACAAGGTTTCGCCCAGATCTGTTGCTCCTACGATCTCTATTATACGGCTGGTATCGATCCTTGTTCAACCTCGATTTTTGATCAATGTACCAATTGATTATGCCAACGGGCCTTATAGGATAAACAGACCAAGAAGAAGCCCCCAGATGATTGTCTTAGACTCTAATCTGCGATTGATACTGATTATGTACATCGGCCTAGGTAACAACTGGTATTCTATCAAATTCTACTTGAACTACTGCGAAGCCAGTGAGATTCGTACATTGAGTCCTTGGGTAAATGCTTGAACGGGCCAATCATCGACGACTGGTGGTAGATCCATTTGCTCTATTTGGAATCGAGACACAACTCTCTGAGTATCTCGTTGCCCTTATTCCTTGCCTTGAAAAGGTCCAGCTTCCTAGTCTCGACCTTGATGGCTCCGGCGTGTGCCTTTACAAAGGAATATGCAAGCATAGAAAAAGAATAAATAGAGTTAGGTGGTAAATTATGGTACCATATCATAGCTCCCTTTTTCAGAGTCTCCCCGAATTTCTTACTAACACAGATTCGATCATGCCGTCCTTTATATCATTCCCTTTAATTGCACATATGTAAGAGGTGACATGCTCATTTGGGTCGGTCGTAACATTGTACTAAGGAACCTCGGGCATGAGGAACTTCTTCGGGATCGGTTTTTGGGAGCCACGCTCAGGGGGAAGAGCTTTTGTACGAACTTTTTGGAATCCAAACCCTTCAATATTGGTGGTTCCCCTGGGATTTGATCGACCCTGGAGTTTTAAGTTTCCCCCTTCTTGTTATTTGCTTCGATCTTCTTTTCCCCCGACTCAACTTGTTTTGTTAATTGCTCGAGCATCTTCAAGATTGTAGGATCGGCCGCTGATTTATTCCTATTCGATTTCCTTGACACCGATTCGACCCTGTGAATAATTTCAAGGGACAGCTCGGGCTCGATCGTTCTTGGTGCATAATTCTGACTTTGGAGTTGGGCTATCGCTGCTTGCTGAGCCTACAACATCTCGAAGATCATCCGAAGGCTGATCGAACATCCCTACGGATGCTACTCTCTGGATCGATAGCCAAATTTGCATCGATGGCTATATGTTAGCTGACATCGATTGGATATGCAGCCGGAACTCCATCGAGGCCAACTAGAGGTATGTCGTTCCCTGGTGCTATGTTGTCATTTTCGCCGCGGTGGCCGAAGTCATTGTCCACGTGTACGAGTGCTGCCTGAGAGTTCAATATTTTGTTCCTGGGATCAAAGATACTCACAACACCAAATGTAAAATAGTGTGTTTGTACGGAAGTTAGTACTAGGTAATCACTATTATCCTTAGGCCCACGGTGGGCGCGAAACTGTTTACCCTAAAAACGGATAATAATTTAATTTATACACGGTTTTAAGAGAATATATTAATATTGAAATTGACAATAAAAGAAATAAGTGCAAACCAAACGAATCAAATAGCCTTAACCCTCGAGTTCGATCACCCTTGAACCAAGAGAAGTTTCAACTGATATAAGAACAGAGTAACAAGATAATGAAAGCTAGAAAAAGACAGTATGTTGCTTTATGTTGTGTAAAATGTGATGTGTTTTACAATTGATCAATCCCCCTTTTTATAGTAGGGGAGTCCTACTCTTGATACAGTTCTAAATGAAGTAAGAAATCTTATGATTGGCTAATTAATCGGCTTATCCTCTATACTTTCCAAGATCTCCGCCCGGCCTCAGATAATTCGTCCTTCTGTTATTCGTCTTGGCAAATTTTCTTCGATCTCGATTTTGTTCGATCCCGGGAGCTCGAGCTTTGACGATATAACCTCGCACCTCGGTTCTGTATGATTCAAGGTCAAACCTTAATCTTTTACATTCCATTCTCGATCGGTCACACAAGGGGTGGGCCCAGTTCTACCATATACAACCTTCTTGCAATTCAAGATTCATCGATTGTAGGATAAGATTTCTATGGTGTTTTGGGGTGCAACCCATATTTTTTGACCCACCAGATTGAACCTCCAAAAGTTTCACATTCTTGCAAACTTTAAAGTCATCTCTATCATTGGCTACATGAGTTCTCTTCACAGATTTGCTAATAGATCTATATCCAACCATCAACTGTAATAGGATAGGGTCTAATGGCTGAATATGTTCTGCGATGACCTTAGACACAAACCATAAACTATTTGGATTCTTAGCATCATTAACTCTAGCATTGCGTCTAACCCGTTTTGTGAATACTTGCTTAGTTTGTTTCCTAGACTTGTCACAAACTAGTAAAGCATACGCATCCGAGTATGTTCTTTTCAACACATAAAGCCCTCTGGGTCTTGCATGTTTCTTATAGAAATCAAAGAATGATTTAATAGATTAGAAAAACCAGCCAACTATCGGGCATGTTAAGATTTTCTCTTTAGTATACTCGTCTTCCATTTCTTGGGGCTCCTCCACATTTGTATACGGTCGAAATTGGAGAGCCCGATTTTGGGGTCTTAATTGTACCCCGAGTTTGAGTTCGGGCAATTCGAGGAAGGGATCATGTCTGACTAAAAAATTCACACCTCGGGGGAACAAATCAGAGGCCCAACATGGTCTACCTAGAGATAGTACCATTTCAGACATACTTTAGAATGAGAGGGAATTTTTCAAAGGCACAAAGATCAAGGCGTGAATTTTGAGATAGATTTGTACGAATTAGTACGAATCTGTACTAGGTTGTTATACAACTGTACCAATAGAATCATTTACTGTAAATAGAAATGTACCATATTTTGGGTTTTCCCTCCTGTATAAAGGGGACCCCAATCATTTGTAACATTCATTCAATCACTGACAAAATAATACAATATCTCACTTTTCTCGCTCACTGCTCTACAAAAACATTCTCTAACTTTATTGCTCTCACTTTATTGTCCTTACTTTATTATCCCAAACCTACTTTGAGGTCATTGAGAACATCGAGCTCGAGGTCCCTACTTCCCTAGAAACACTTGTTTGGTTATCAGTTCTACTCATTTAAACTCCATATTACTTATTTATTAATTAGTATTGGACTAGATCACGTATCTTTAAAACCACAAATCAAATTTAACTTTTACCTGTATTTTTTGAGGTAAACAGTTTGGCGCCCACCGTGGCGCTAAAGATAATAGTGATTATTCAGTGCCAAATTTTTGATAACACACGTTATTCTTCACACTTTTTCTTTTTAAAGATTCTTTGATTTTAGGCTAAATCATGTCGAACTCATTAAACGCACCTATGCATGGTAATGACGACCTCATATTCCACGAGGAAAATGAAAATGCAACAGCTTCAGGGGCCGGTGTGCCACTGCTCAACCCTGGGGTAGCACAAGCTCCTAACCTGGTCGACGTTGGTTCACACATTGCTATAAACGTCGATTTGGGAACTGACATCAGGGGAAGTGTGTGCGGATATGTACAACCCGGTGGCCAAAGAACACAAGATCGAAGAGATGGGGAAGTTAGTCTCCAAGTGATTTTCAAAATGTTACAAGCGCTCAGTTGCAAAGCCAGCAAAAGACTCAAAGTGTAGTGGGACCAGAAACTACTCATCGTGCCGAACCAGTCCCAGAAAGGTCAAGAAACAATGGGTTAGGGACCGACCCCACAATCATGAGAATGCTCGAAGAACTCACAAAGAGGATCGAGTAGGGAGAGAAAAGGATCGAGGACAACGATAAAAAAGTGTAAACGTACAACTCGAGGGTCGAACAAATACGAAGAGCACATCCGGTTTTGAAAGTACTAGACCCTAAAAAGTTTGTGCAAAAACCTTTCCCCCGAGTGCGGCCCTGAAGCCTATTCCGAATACATTTTGCATGCCTAACATACGCAAATACAACATGACTACCAATCCCAACGAGCACATCACCACATATACTTGTGGTATAAAGGGAAATGATTTGCAGGACGACAAGATCGAGTATGTTCTACTAAAGAAGTTCAGGGAAACTTTGTCCAAAGGGGCCATGATTTGGTAACCATAATCTACCCCTGAACTCTACTGATTCGTTGGCCATGTTGGTGGATGTTTGTAAATGAACATGCTGGTGCCATAAAGGTCGCAACGAGAAAATCATATGTATTCAAGATTAAACAAAGGTACAATGAGATGCTAAGGGAATTTCTATCTCGATTTCAGTTGGAACGAATGGAGTTGCCACCAGTCTTTGATGACTAGGCTGTTCAAGCCTTTACCTGGGGGTCGAATGAGCAGAGCTCGATAGCATCGAGGCAGTTGAAACAAAACTTAATCGAGTACCCGCCGTAACTTGGGAGGATGTGCATAACAGGTACCAGTCGAAGATTAGAGTCGAAGATGACCGGTTGGGAACCCCTCAGATTCGTTTTATCCAAACAGGTTAGCAACAAAAGAGTCGAGAGAAGTAGACAGGGAACCAAGACTGAATAAAGAGAGGTATTAGCCGTACATTGAGGACCGAAGGAACAGTTCAAGGCATAACGTACCTCGGAATGATCGGAGAACAGATCGAGGTCAGAATTCTCGGGGACTCATGAGCAAGACTGGGTTTGATAGGCATTCAGGACAGGCGGAGGCACCTCGATTATCGGAATAAAGTTTTAGCATCAATGCCTCGGGTGTTGTCTAGGCCATCGGGAAAATTAGATATACCATATGGCCAAAGCCCATAAGAACCGATCCTTCTCAAAGGAATCCAAACCTAATGTGCACGTATCACGGTACACATGGGCACATGACCGAGGATTGCAGACAACTGAGAGAGGAGGTAGCTCAATTGTTCAATGAAGGGCATCTGCGGGAATTTCTCAGCAAAAGAGAAAAGAACAATTTCAGAAAAAGAGATGCCAACAGGAAGAATGAATCGGAGGAACCTCAACATGTTATTCACATGATCATCGGTGGAGTCGACGTCAAACAAGGACCCATATTCAAACGCACAAAAGTATCGATCACAAGGGAGAAGCGGATTCAAGACTACATGCCCGAGGACACCATCACATTCAATGAGGAAGACACCGAGGGCTTATCTCAGCCTCATAACGGCACACTTGTAATTTCTATTCTTTTAAATAAAGTTCAAGTTAAACATGTTCTTGTGGATCCGGGTAGCTCAACAAATATAATCAGATCGAGGGTCGTACAACAGCTCGGGCTGCTCGACCAAATCATACCAGCATCTCGAGTCTTTAATGGATTCAACATGGCAAGTGAAACAATGAAGGGGGAAATCCTCCTCCTTGTGAACGTGGCCGGAACCATAAAAGACACAAAGTATCATGTCATCGAAGGTGACATGAGGTATAGTTCTTTGCTTGGAAGGCCGTGGATCCACATCATGAGGGCAGTGCAATCGACCCTTCATCAAATGATGAAGTTTCCAATAAAAGATGGCGTGACAACGGTATATGGGGAGCAACATGCAGCTAAGGAGATGTTTGCAGTCCATGAAGTGACATCAGTATCGATGCCATCTACATCAGAAAAGTCGAACGTCAAGGACAATTAGGTAGCCAAATAGTAATCACAACCTATATACTCGGGCGATCCCAAGGAACAGATGATCGAGGAACAGGTGGCCGAGGACGAAGAATAAGATTTCCTAACTCCTAGAGCTTTCATCATTCCCGATGAGTCGGACGCGACGAAGTCAACGGTCGAGGAACATGAATAGGTGGTATTGATCGAGTATCTGCCGGAACAAAATGTATACCTGGGAACGGGACTAACCCCCTAACTCAGAAAAAACCTCATTCAATTCCTTATCTATAACATTGATTACTTTGCTTGGCCCCACTTAGATATGACAGGGATCCCACCAGAGATAACCACCCATCGACTAAGTGTCGATCCTAGATTTAAACTGGTGAAACAAAAGAGGAGGCCTCAGTCTGAGATACAACATGCATTCATCAAAGACGAGGTAACCAAACGTTTTAAGATATGGTCCATTAGGGAAGTTAAATATCCCAAGTGGCTAGATAATGTAGTAGTAATCCCTAAAAAGGAAAACAAACTTAGAATGTGTATAGACTACAAAGATTTGAATAAAGCATGCCCTAAAGACTCTTTCCCATTGCCCAACATCGATCGATTGATCGATGCCATGGCTGGCCATGAGATCCTTACTTTTCTCGATGCTTACTCCGGGTACAATCAAATTCGTATGAACCCGGAGGACCAGGAAAAGACTTTGTTTATCACAAAGTTTGGTACATATTGCTATAACGTAATGTCCTTCAGGCTAAAAAATTCAGGGGCTACATACCAATGCTTAGTTAATAAAATGTTCAAACATCAAATAGGCCAATCTATGGAAGTTTATATTGATGACATGCTAGTTAAGTCCCTGCACGTAGAGGACCATTTGACTCATTTTCATACAATGTTCGATATCCTAAGAAAATACAACATGAAACTCAACCCCGAGAACTGCGCTTTTGGAGTTAGCTCGGGCAAGTTCTTAGGATTCATGGTGTCGAATAAGGGGATCGGGATCAACCCCGAAAAAATCAAAGCCATCGAGGAAATCACCATCATAAACAATGTGAAAGTCGTAGAATGGTTAACCGGACGAATAGATTCCGTAGGTCGGTTTATCTCGAGATCATCGGATTGTAGTCATCATTTCTTTTCATTACTCAAGAAGAAGAACGACTCCGCATAGACTTCGGAGTGTCAACATGTAACGATGCAACCGGTCGTTTCATGTATTAGGACTCCATTCCCTTAAAGTAAACCTTCCATAGCGGCTACTCGTGCTTTATAACTCGCAGGAGCGGGCGGTTCGGGATTTGGGAATGAATTGGATGGTTTAGGAACACTTGGTTCCTTAAGGTTGGGCTATTTGGCCAAGTTTGACTTCGGTCAACATTTTAAGAAAACGACCTCGGAATCGAGTTCTGACAACTCCAGTAGCTCCGATGATGATTTCAGACTTGGGCATATGTTCGGCTCGGGTTTATGATGACCCGGGAGCGTTTCGACGCCCGAAATGGAAATCAGGATTTCCTTAAGTTTAGAAGTTGGCCTGGAACGGGACTTCATGCTATCGGGGTCCGAATGGAATTCCGAGACCAGCAATAGTTCCGTATAGTCATTTATGATTTGTCTGCAAAATTTGGGGTCATTCCGAGTAGTATAGACCCGTTCGGCGCAATGAAGCGAATTCTATAATTCTTAAGTTCTTAAGTTTGAATAATTTGGTTTTGGGTCTGAATTTTGAGTTCCGTTGTTGCTTTTCATTGTTCGGAAGTTCGAGCGAGTCCGTATCATGAATACAGACTTGCCGGTGCTTTTGGACGGGGTCCCGAGGGGCTTGGGGGTGTTTTAGACTCCCGGGAGCTAAGTTGGAAAACCAGAAATTTCTCTATCTGGTTTCCTTCTCTGCGATCGCAGAAGGTGGGTTACGATTGCGGAGAAGGGTTTTGCTGGGCTTCTAATTGTTCTCTGGGATCGCAGCCTTTCCCTTGCGATCGCATAGATCCGTGCCCCAAAGCTTCGCGATCGCAGCCCTTTCACGCGATCGCATTGAGTCGCAGCTGGGCCGGGTGAAATTGTTCATCGCGATCGCAGGACCTCTGCCGCGATCGCAGAGGTCAGACCAGATGGTCTTCGTGATCGCAGGACCTCTGATGCGATCGCAGAGGTCAGTCAAGTTGCCCTTCGCGATCGCAGGCCTAGTGTCGCGATCGCAGTTAAGCATTTCTTGGGCAGTATTTAAAAACCCAATTACGAGTTTTCTTCTTCATTTTCAATACCCAACCTCCATTAAAGCTCCTCAGAGCTAGGAAAAGCTGTCCAAGGTCAAGATCCTCAAGGTTAGTGTAATTTCCTCTCTAAATTCATGGATTAATTATGGAAATCCAACTAGGTTACCTATTAAAATATCAAATCATGGGAAAATTGGGTAGAAAATTCTAGGGCTTTGATAATTAGTGAATTATTCCTTTTTAGCCATGAATTCCTAAATAAATTATGTAATTACGATCCTTAGGCTTCGGGTGATTCATTCCTTCGAGAATTTTTAAAACCCGAACACGTGGGCCCGAGGTCGAAATCTCAAAAACCTTCAAGAATGCTATACTTTGGAAATTCTTGTTAATTCTTTCTCGCGGTATCTAAATTGTATCAATTGCGCAATATTTGGCTAGTTGCGAGCCGTCGAGGGTAGTTCCATAGTTTCGTGCGCATTCTCGATCCGGTCGTTGGTCCAAGGAGTGCTTCGTCGAGGTGAGTCTCCTTTCTAACCTTGTAAGAGGGAAGTTGTCCCCATAGGTGTTCTATGTGTTATATGTTTGTATTCGGGGGCTGCGTGCATACCTTGTGACTAGAGTCCGCACGTAGCAACTACTATTGTTATGTCCGGGTAGTTTTTGGATCACATCATGCCTTGTCTTCTACTTTGAAATGATTTATATGTTATAATTCTTGCTTGGAGGTAGCATTGTTTCCTTGAATATTTCATTGATTAAGTATTTGGAAAGATTTGATATGTGAAGTGAACCTAGTAATTGGTATACGTAGGTTGTCGCTTTGCAAGTTACATTCCGTAAGTGACGTGTAATTCCTTCCAATCTTAGGGGAGCGGGCCGTACGCCACGATGAATATATATATATATATAGTGCACTCTTGGTTCAGGTCGGTCGATCCCCAGCAGTGCACAGGGACTTACTTGAGAATGCACTCTTGGTACGGGCCGGTCGATCCCCGGCAGTGCATGGACGAAGTTACATTATGATATGATATGGTTACACTGATGGACGCACTCTTGGTACGGGCCGGTCGATCCCCGGCAGTGCATGGACGAAGTTACATTATGATATGATATGGTTACACTGATGGACGCACTCTTGGTACGGGCCGGTCGATCCCCGACAGTGCGTAGTTGAGTTATTGGTAAACATGCACTCTTGGTATGGGCCGGTCGATCCCCGTCAGTGCATAGCTCTTTGGTATGATTACATTATCATCATGCACTCTTGGTACGGGCCGGTCGATCCCCGGCAGTGCATAGCTATTCTTCCCCCTGATTCCAGACAAATGTTTTACTCTTCGGTGCGCATGGCTGCTCGGTATTGTTTCCCAACTTATGATTTGACGATTGTTTGAGAAAGACTAAAAGGGAAGTTGTTATTGTTTGAGTAATTATTTGAGAACTCTGTGATATTTTCTTATTATTTGTACCCTGCTACATGTCTACTGCTTTCCTTATATCCTGCTTTACTTTATTACTGCTGGACCTTAGTGAGTATCGAGTCGACCTCTCGTCACTACTTCTTCGAGGTTAGACGGGATACTCACTGGGTACATATTTATATATATGTACTCATGCTGCACTTCCCTTTTCTTTCCTGTACTTGACTGTACAGGTCAAGAGGTTGGTACGTCTGGTTATCCGGTTGGTGATAGATATTGACGGAGTGATTATACTACACGGTGAGCTGTCCTTCCTGGCAGCACCCTGGAGTTCCTTTATTTATTCTCTGTCTTTTACATTTAGACTGAGGCTATGTATATATATATTTTTTCATGGTATGTTATGTAGTTGCCCGTGACACTCATGACACTAGTTCCTGGCACACACGTCGTGTATATTTTGGGTACTGGGCTGTATATCTATATATATGTCTTACCTTGGCTAGGCATAGTCAGGTTTTTACTATCGTACCAGGCTATAGCATGTTTAGTTGTTTAAATGTGGTACGTGTTGACTGGTTTAGATTATATGGGACGGGTAGCACCTAGTGTACTTCATATCAGCTTGCCTAACCCGCTATTGGGTGCCATCGCGACCTGAATTAGGATTTGGGTCGTGACAACGTGGTATCAGAGCCTTAGGTTCACGTAGTCTCACGAGTCACGGGAAAACCCAGTAGAGTCTTGAGGATCGGTAAAGAGACGTCTGTACTTATCTTCAGGAGGCTATATGGCGTTAAGAAACTCATTTTGTTCATATCCTATCGTGCAATCGATGATATACTCAAACCTGTTCTTCTATTCTCTCATAGATGGTGAGGACGCGTGCTTCATGAGTTCCTGATCCAGGGGAGGCTGCTACCCCCGCCGCTCAAGGTCGTGGTAGGGGCAGGGGTAGGGCTCCTATTCGTAGGAGGGGGCGAGGGCATCCCAGAGCGGTACTGATCGCACCGATTGAGGATCCTTATATTGAGGAGCAGGATGAGCTGCCCCCAGTGGCTTCACCACCAGGTGATTTTATGACGGCGCCGGGCTTCCAGGAGGTCATGGGCCGTATGCTGAGGTTCATGGATACTATGTCACAGGCGGGTATACTTCCATCAGATCCTGCTACTTCTCAGGCAGGAGGGGGAGTTCAGACCCCTACCGCTCAGGCTACGGGACCAGCAGCAGCAGCACATCGTACTCCAGATATTCTGCCAGTGATTGGGGTTCAGCCTGGGGTGGCAGCACCAGAGCCCAGGCCAGTCGCAGAGATGGACCAGCAGAAGCTGTTGGGTAGATGGGCCCAGCTTTACCCTCCGACCTTCGGGGGTGAGCAGGGAGAGGATGTACAGGATTTCATCGAGGGGTGCAGGGATATACTGTACAACATGAGGATACTAGAGTCACATGGGGTAGATTTCACGACCTTCCAGCTTGAGGGCAGAGCTCGCCGCTGGTGGCAGTCTTATATACTCAGTAGGCAAGCAGGGTCTCCACCGGTTACTTGGGAGCAGTTTATTTAGTTATTTTTGGACAGATACATTCCACCATCTGAGAGGGAGGAGCTTCGGGGTCAGTTCAAGAGATTGGATCAGGGGGAAGATGTCTGTGACCGACTATGTGGCGAGATTTTTAGAGCTATTCTGCCATGCCCTTATGATATTGCCCACGGATGCAGAGAGAGTTCGGCGGTTTGTAGCAGGTTTACATCCAGGCATCAGGACCTCCATGGCCAGAGAGGTAGAGATGGGTACTCCATACCAGCTTGTAAAGACCCGTAAAATTCCTTGTTTAAAATAATGCCCGAATAAGTCCCCAAGTTGTTATATCTGTCGAAATTCTTTAAACGGACCTTGATGCTGTAAAAGTACCCCAAAATTTGAAAGAATAACATTTTCAAGCAGTTGGGCGTTATGCGACGCACTATGCGATCGCATAACGGGTATGCGGATCTGCATAATGGCCGCATACATGGGCAGGCCACTGCCCACTTTGAAGGCAACTATGTGGTCCATTATGCGATCGCATTTCGATTTTGCGGACCGCATAGTTGTCGCATTCTTGCCTTTGATTTTTGCGAGGGAGGTTATGCGATGCACTATGTGATCGCATGGTATCATACCTGCACAATGTGTTTTTATTTGTAGCCCACTTGGAGGGCCATTGTGCGGTCGTCTCTGCGGACCGCATGTGAGGAATGCGATCGCATTCCTGTGTCGGGCTCCTATTTTTTCTAATTTTAAAACCCGACCCCCAGTACATCAAAAACCCCTCCCCTTCATTTTAAACCATTTTCTGACTAAGAGTAGAGAGAGAAAAGAAGAGAGTTCTTGAGAGAAAGGGGTTTCATCATCCTTTTGGTTTTCCTCAATCACTCAAGCCCGGGCATTTTTGAGTTATTGTCTTCTTCACTTAAAGAGGTAAGTCTCCACCCCATCTCCCTTAAGTTTCCAGATTTTTGGTTAATAAGTAAAACTCCCCTAAAGGAGTTCTTGAAGATAAAAGTGAGGAACCTTGCATGCATGTTCATTTATTGTCATAAGCAAGTAAAATGGACTGGGTTAGGGTAAATATGCACAAAGAAGGGGTTAGAAATTTAAGGGGATCATATAGCATTCGATAAAATGCCTAAGCGAGTTCGAATTGTGTTCATGATTCCCAATTCTAAGATGAATGTGTTTCCTTATGAATTAGATTGACGTTGCTTGATGGTCTGGTGATTTGTGATAGAAATTAAAAAGGAAGAAATTCGACACAAGGTATGTATGGCTAACTTTAATCCTTGTAAAATCCCTCTTGCTGTGGTAAGCATACAGTATGTGCACTTAAATGGAAATATGTGAATTGATTGTCTAGTTGATTTCTACCCCACTACATTAGATGAGATTTTGAATTGTGACTTGGCATGCCCACTTTATTATGTGGAAAGATGGTAATTGTTTAAAGTTATTGATATGAAGCATTGTAAATAAGTTGAACGGTTATGGCAACACCTTGTGCATAAATTTTCGCATGATGAAAGTTTGGGGTGCTTTGAGCCCAAGTGAATGAAATGATAAATGTTGAAATCGTGATCCTTGAAAGGAAGGCCTTGTGATGGAATTGCTTGGTGTCGTTGATGAAATTGTGATCCTTGAAAGGAAGGCCTGGTGATGAAATTGTTGCCATTGTTGCTATGAAATACGAATTGTCAGGCGGGGTCGGGTTGCGCGCTGCAACATGAAGTAATAAGGTGTGGGTTGTGGAGATAAGGGTGGCTGAGGTAATAAGGGTGGAAAAGTGATCGTTATCACTATTGATATGAAAATTATGAAACTCGTGAATATGGTGGTGTTGGAAAGGGAAAAAAGGGGAGATTGTAAAGTTGTTGATTTTGATTGTCACTTTCCGTGTGTTTTGATTGTAGGTCCTATTGTTGCCTTGTTTCTTATCTGTAATATTGGTTGATTGTACTTGGGATAAAGTTTGTTCATACATACCAGTACAATTCAAATGTACTGACGTCCCTTTTGCCGGGGGCGCTACATTCTTGTGATGATTGTTGGTGGTTCTATAGCAGGTACTCCATCCCACCGACAGTAGTGCCTCCTCTACGTCCCATCAGCTGCTTGGGTGAGCCCCTTTCCCCTCTCGGGGCCCTGTGTGGTTCATGCCACCTCTTCTTCCGGATTTTCATTTTGGTATTTGTGTAAGGTATAGCCGGAGCCTTGTTACCGGCAAGTATTATATAACTCCTTCGTACTCTTAGAGGCTCCGTAGACAGGAAATGTGGGTTATGTACATATGTATTTTGGGCAGTATAACTTGTAGACCACGTAAAGTAAAACTGTGTGTTATGTATATTTTGTAAGTATTGTACAACCTTTGGGTAATGACAGAAATCTATGATTTAATTCCAGGTTGTAAGAATGTGGTTAAATTATAATTGAATAATGTACATTGGGATCACGGGGTAATACGTGGGATGGGAAAAGGAAACCCAGGTCCGCTTGACTGGGGCTACCCGGTCGAGCGCCGGTCGTGTCCCTCGGTTTTGGGGCGTGACAAACTTGGTATCAGAGCCTAAGGTTTTTAAAAGAGTCCTAGCATGTCTCGGAGCCGTGTCTAGTAGAGCCCTTCTTATCGGTGTGTTGTCGACCACATCTATAGTTAGGGGGCTACATGGACATCTAGGAAATTACCCTTTATTTGTTATTCTATATCGTGCGGTGAACCGGAAAGTGAAAATATCCTTGCCTAATTTGTGCCTTGTTCCAGAATTTTTAGTAATGGCACCAAAGAAGAGAGCTCGACTCGGCCTTGAGGCCAATGCCACCCCAATTGTGGATGTGAATCATGTACCAGATAGTGCGGGTGAGAGTGACTCCCCGACCTTGAATCTGCCTGACCCTTCTATTCCGGTTCAAAGCATTCTTGTTCCTGCGGCGATGAAGGGTGATGCAATCCGTCCCGCTGACGTTCCTGATCCCTCTACAGTTCCAGCTTCCGGTCCCGGTACGTCCGATGGGGACCTCAGAGGAGCTATTCGTATGTTGGCTCAGTTGGTGGCCGCTCAAGCCCAAAGATCTCATGCTACCCTTGCGTCCTCCAGCGGACAGGGAGATTCCACCGGCTCCAGAGTCAACCAGTTTCTGCGGTTGGCCCCTCCAGATTTCTCAGGTACAAATCCACAGGCCGATCCACAGGATTTTCTCGATGAGATGTACAAGACCCTTCGGGTGATGAAGGCTACAGGGACAAAGGGGGTTGAGTTAGCTTCGTACAGGCTGAGGGGAGCAGCATATTCCTGGTTCGAGATGTGGGAGGGTTCCCGCGGGGAGGGAAGTCCTCCGGCTAGATGGGACGAGTTCGTGGATGCGTTCATGGATCACTTTTTGCCTGCCGAGACTGTGGCAGCCCGTGCTACGGAGTTTGAGATCCTCAAGCAGGGCAGTATGAGTGTGTGGGAGTACCATATGGAGTTCGTGCGGTTGTCTAAATATGCTCCTCACTTGGTGTCGACTATGGATGCCAGGGTTCGACGTTTTGTTCAGGGCCTTAGTCCCTTGGTTGTGAATGAAGCTGCTACAGCTGCCTTGCACTCAGACATGAATTATGGGAAGATTGTGGGATTCGTCCAAGGTACAGAGGCTAGGAAAATAAAGATAAGGTCAGAAAGAGAGAGTAGCAGCAGAGCCCGGCCAGCGGGCCACTCGGGGAGTTCAGTTGGAAGGGGGAGACCAGTTCTTGGGAGAGGGTCATATTTGCCATCCCAGTCCTATGCACAGTCCTCAGCCAGTGCACCATTTCCAGCAGAGCAATCGCCGGGGACTTGGGTCAGACAGCAGGAGACCCCATCAGTTAGGTCGCCCAGGAGAGAGGTCCCAGCAGTAGGGGAGGGCTCCGTTCCCTAAGTGCGGGAGGTTCCGTACCGAGCCTTGTTATCTGGATATACCGGTATGCTATGGGTGTGGAGTGAGAGGTTATGTTCAGCGGGATTGCCATGCGCCCAACCAGGGCAGGGGTAGGGGTTTTGCTCAGCCATCCGGTACTTCAGTCGCCACATCTTCAGGGCGTCCTCCAGCCCCACCGGGGCGTGGTGCAGTTAGGGGTGGATCTCGTGGTAGAGGTGGACCCATCCGATTCTATGCTTTAAGTGGTCGCCAGAACACGGAGGCTTCTCCAGATGTTGTCACAGGTATTCTGAATGTTCAAGCACTTGATTGCTATGCGCTTATTGATCCGGGGTCCTCCTTGTCTTATGTTACCCCGTTTATTGCTTCAAGTTTTGGGATAAAACCCGAAAAACATCATGAGCCGTTCTCTGTATCGACTCCGGTTGCTGATTCTATTACAGCAGCGCGAGTCTATAAGAATTGTGTTGTCATGATATGTGGTCGCGTTACCACGACTGATCTCATTGAGCTTGGGATGGTAGATTTTGATATTATTATGGGAATGGACTGGCTTTATTCGTGCTTT